>QMFE01001031.1:316-14150 GCA_003314665.1 Tricholoma sp. MG77
TCTGACTTTCCATGCTCTTTTGCTTTGTAATCACAGTGGGTAGGTGCCATGTCTGTTTGAACATGGGACATCACTTTCTGACTTTCCATGCTCTCTTGCTTTGTAATCACAGGCTGTAAGTGCCATGTCTGTTTGAACATGGGACATCACTTTCTGAGTTTCCATGCTCTCTTGCTTTGTAATCACAGGATGTAAGTGCATATTTATTTGAATATGTCATTGCTTTCTAATACTCTCACTATCTTGTAGCCTGTAAGCATTTCAACTCACTGTTTTACACTTGCTATTTATCATATATGTTACCACCTTTATTCACCATGTGTTTCATTTTCCATCACTTTAGGTAAATTTCTAATCATTTGTACACTCAGACTGTCTTATGTCACTTCCCACTAGCTTGTCAAATTATTCTCTACATTGTCAACACAGCAACAGTCTGAATTACTCTCCATGGTTTGTTGACTTTAAGCAATCAACCCTGTTTGGAGCTAAAATTGAACATATAGATTCACACTTCCTCCACTCTGCTTACAATCACTTCCTTTGCCATTGGTGTGTGCCTTGTTTACTTTATTCCTACACTCCCATATTAATATATTTGTCAAAACCTGCAAAGCCATTGTTATTTTGGCTGATTTTTCATACTTCCACTCTCTTGATGAGCTGGGCCAGCTGTTGACCTATCTACCAAGCTCTTCTTCTTGGGCTGCCATTAAGCAAGCTGTGAATGAGCTCAATCTCAAGAAAATGTTTATGCAATTACAGGATGAACACAGCAGTCTTGAGCAGGAAATTATTCAGATTGCAATTAACAATCGTCTTGTAAGTGGTCAAGGTCTTTCTGAGGGCAGCCTTGCAATTTCATTCACAGGTTCAAAACACTTGACTAAAGAACAAAGTGCTGACTCTATTTAATCAACATGTATGATATCCTTTTGATAGTTCCAAATCTCCGTCATCTCATTCAAATACCACACAACTATGCACCCTTACTATAGACAGCTATCCACTGTGCTTTGTACACTAAAAATATATCTGTGAATGGAAATTCAGTTATCTTGTTTTCACAAAAACCTGTTTTTACAACACTGTAACCATTATGTACAAATGTTCAGAGAGAGCCTACATCCAGAGTTGGAACCTGAGAAAGAGGAGAAGAGAGGATCTCATTACAGAGATGTTGAGGGATTTGAGAAATGAGGAAAACCACAAGATAGCAGTGGAGAGACACAAACAGACCGAGCATTAAATTTGCTCAATTACAAAAACATCCCAGGACTTCACACATCAGATGTTGTTAAGACCGGCACCAGTGCAGAGATAAAAGAGTGTTTAGTGTTTAAAGGTCCAGTTTGGTGTGGTTTTTTCCTAATTTGGAAATGAACCAGGACTGCAATGGTTTAATTATATTCAAAAACTAAACCAAAAAAATGGACCAAACCACAAGAAACTAGCTCCTTGCAGTTCAGTCCAGTTTGACAACCAGTTGTGGCTGTAAGCAGACAACCTCCAAGGAATATACCTTCCCACTTCTTGTTTAGCATGTATTCTTTTACCTCAACTCAGGCATCAGGAAGATGACATTTCAGTTTTGGGGTTTTTACAGGTTTTCACTGGTTTCCTGGTTTCTGATCACCTGAAAATTCACATAATATTATCTCCTGAGCTGAACCCAGGTGTAGTAGACAGGTCAAACTAATTATAGAAATTTGTGTACAGCACAATGTGTTACTCAATAAAATAACCAGGTCACAGACAGAGGGGGTTGTTGACATCTGGAAATTGGGCCAACTTGGATAAGGCTAGATAATGTAAGGGGAACACCTATGAAGGCCTACAAACTCCTATGAAGCCCTATGAACATGTATGAAACCCTATGAACATCCACGATGTCTGCGAAGTCCCTACAAAGTTCATGAAAGACCTTCAAACACTTTCAAAGGCCCTCGAACAACTTTAAACAACTTTGAACAACTTTGAACAACTTTGAACTACTTCAAAGTACTCCAAACTACTTCATATGAGGCAACCTTACACACCTGTACTTCGATGATGCTGTTGAAGTTATAGAACAACACTTAAACCCATCAGGATGCAGTGAAGTGGCATCCTGATGTGCCCCTAGCAGTACTCACTTCCTTAATCCTGCTTCCACATTGAGACTGAATTATTTCACTTCATCACATGGTTCTGGGTATATAGTCGCACCTTCTGCAGGGGACACCTTAGACTTTTCTCTTTGGTTTTCCCTTGCAAGTATCGGGCTCAGGCTCTGATCATAAGGTTGCCCTTACAGAATAAAAGTCTCTCTTGGTGGACTGAGAGTAGCAAGGTGCCCCAGTCAGTCAGTTGGACCATGAAAATTTTGAACATTTTCAAAGTCTTCCTTGCGGCTTGGACGAACCTTCCTATCCTCCCTCCACTCTTTTTCCATGATCTATCATAGTGTTCCAATGGTGACAGAAGAATCCAATAATTGATGAAGGCAGCTCCAAAATGATATCACAGGGATTAACCAGTCCCTGCAACAACTATTCATAATGCACACAAATCGAGACCAGGCCAACATCCTCCCAAGCATGTTGAACCCTGCAAAAGTTTTGAACCCTATGTCTGAATGATTGCCACTCTCCCCTGCCCCTGAGTTACACTGTGAACAACCTTCAAATGTGAGTTGACCACGTTTGATTAAGCATCTCTGGAAGGGTGCTGGAATGGGCAGCCTACACTAAGGTGGACAGGTGGGACAGGACTAAGTTATCTTTGTTGCACAGAAGTGGGAACTGTAAGTTACTACAAGTAAGGGAATAAAAAATAGGTTACTATACCTTTGTTGCACAGAAGTGGGAACAAAGGGTAGGAATAAAAAAGGTGAATTATATATATTAGGAAAAAAGATCGACCATGTAAGTAAAAGGCCACATCAAGCATAGCATGTAATTTGGGAAGGCCACATCAAGTGTAGTCACATAATAGGAAGATGCTGCATCAGTGGTCAGCACTGATGGGCATGTACAGGCAGGTGATAATGTGTGGTGTTGTCGCTGGTGTGGTATGTTGCCAGTGTGTGCACGACACTGGGAATGTCTGGGTATAAGTCACATGCTGACTAAGCAACTGCAGGCAGGTGTAGTAGACCACTGGTGGTGGCTGTGCAGTGTTGCAGCACCGTGGATATGTGTTGGCACCATGTGTGTAAGTTGGTGTATGTGTGGTGTGGTGTGGCCAGACCACCAGTGGTGGCTGTGCCAGTGTTGCAGCGCCATGTGTGTAAGTTGGCGTATGTGTTGTAAGTGTGGTGTGGCCAGACTTACAGTCTCCAAACAACTTTTTGGGTGAACACATGAAAGGACATTTGTTCCTCAATTCATGTGAGCTTTACCTCAACCTCACACCCCACCAGTTCGAAGATGAACATTTGAAGGTCATGTGGGCCATGTCCTTCATGAAAAGCAGACGAGCAGCACATTTTGTTGATAGGCAGATGTGCAGCTATCAAGCTGTAGGGAGTCTACCCTATACATACATTGTGGCTGGAGTTTGTCACTGACTTTATTGCTGACTTCTGTCCAAAGAATGAGGTTCAGACATCGAGGACTGAACTGGAGACCTCGAGATACCTTCAGGGGTCTCAAACTGTCGATGAGTATGTTGACAATTTTTGTGAAATCATTGATAGGGCCCATTACTTTGAGGGGTCCCACATTGTCCTCAAATTTTGTCAGGGGCTTAACCCCAAGATTCAGGACCATGTGGCCTGCCTTACCTCTGGTGACCCTCAGATGAGAGCCCAAAACAGTGGTACGACACAGCGATCCTCTGCAACAAAAATCACATTGCCAACAAAGCATTTTGGGCTTTTTCGTGTGCCACCACACACACTGAAACAGCTTCAAACAGTGGCACTGTGTTTTGTAGACCTCCAACAAGGCTTCTGAACCCTCCTCTACCACTTTTGAGGTATGCAACACCGATTGCAAATTCTTTGAACCCGTCATGGCATGCTCTCCCTGCGCCCAGTATCTCTACATCCACACAACCAAAGGATTCAAGTACACTCATGTGCTTTCATTGTGGGCAACCTGGCCATGCACGTCCTGAGTGCCCGAAACACTTTGACGTCTGATACATGGACCTCAAAGAAAGACAAGGGTTTGCACAAGAGGAGTTCGTGGTGCTTGGTGTGAGGGAGATGGCAGAATGAGACACTGATGTGCAAGATGAGGTGAAGGAGGATTTTGGCCCAGACAGCAAGTGAACAGTATGCCACTGTTGTCCAGTATTAATCATTTTGCAGTGTTGTCAGTAGAAGAAGTGTATGAACCAAATTCTATTTCTTTGACTGATACTACTTTGAGTGATGCGAAAGCCATACTAACCTCCCCACCCATGCAAAATTGTTTTTGAAAATGTCCAGATTGGGAAAAATGACTCCCGGAATGCTACATCATTGCATCAAACCCAAATGCGAACTTGTTTGAACTTGCAATATCAATGCAGACCCTTGATACTGGCGAAGTGCTTTTGATGAATGCTCTTCTGGACAGTGGCATGACAGACCTCTCCATAAGCTTGGATTTCATGAAACAACATTACTTGATCATGAAGCAGCTTAGTCGACCCATCCCAGTGTACAATGTGGATGGTTTGTTGAATGAAGTGGGCAGCATTTTGGAGGTATGGGAATGGCCTTATGATATTGTGACCACTCTGAACATGCAATGTTTGCTGTCAGTGGTCTCGGAAAGCAGGATGTCATTTTAGGCCTCACTTGGCTCTGAAAACACAACCCAGAAGTCAATTGGACTTCAGGTGAGGTTAAAATGAGTTGATGTCCTGACCACTGTTGCACCTGCCAGAACAAAACGAACGAGGAATGCAAGGTTGCCTTCAAGGAGGCAGCCTGTATTCAAACATGTCGAGCAGGCCCAATGCCCTCTCCAGACATCAATATGGAGGATGTTCCTGAGTTCCCAGGTCTGTTTGATGATGATGACAACAATAATGACAAAGATAACAACAGTGAACCCTATGCAGGGGAGGACTTGCTTGAAGATGGTGATCACATTTTTGTAGCAATAATGCCTTGTGAAGCAGAGCTTATTTGAGCCACAAACATTTCACAAAGGTTGGCTGAGGCCTTTCACAAGAATACCCAACTCACATTGTCAGGGCATATAGTAGATTTCACCCAATAGTACTGGACCAGCCCATGCAGCACTCTGGTCATGTGAGAAGAGCCAGCCCACATTGGCCCATGTGACCAAATATGGAAGAGTGGGCCGATCAATCCCTACAATGTTGGATCGGCCCACCTCCGGCATACACCAATTTTCCCCAGGCATGATTAGCCAGCCAACCACTGTTTTGTGCATTGTGTGCAGCATGCACCTGCATTGTTCATGTTCAAGTGATAACAGTCGCATCAGTTGACTTTTGCTACCTTTGGCACCTGGGCTTTACATTGCCCTGTGGTTGTATCTCACTGGGGTCCTTTCTGCACCGAGATCTTTCTCACCAGGGTTTTGTACTGGGGTCACCTGGCCTTTTGTCCACCAGGCTTTTCTCAGCAAACCTTTTACCGGAGGGCGTCTCACTGGGGTCATTTTTCACAGCTTTGGCTCTTATTGGTACACGGCGAAACATCCAGTAAGGGCTCTGGCGAGAACACTAAATTACCTTTTTATGGTACATATGGGACTATCTAGCTAGTTCGTACACCTAGAGACTGTAACAGCCCAGTGTTGTCCCGACCCCCTCTGCTTCCATCCTTTTCTGATCCTATATTAAGTTCTTCATCAACCTACCCTTATCATCGTCATCTGACAGAGCTATCACCTCAATCCCCCCTTTCTGCATGATGAGTTGCCCTGCTTCCTTCCAGACATCTGCAGGAACATTTTGGCAATCCCTTGGTTTTGAAAGGTGTTTCAAACACCTCATGTCCCAATGCTCAATTGCAGGGGTCCCAGCAGGACAGTAGTTACATGCCACATTCCAGCATTTGGTCCTTGCATTTTTCTCCCCCACCTTGGTGAAATTCTCAGAGAGATGAAGACATCTGGAGTACGACCTCCCTTGTTATGGTGCATAGTGGGGTAGAAAACATAGAATAAAGTTCAAAAATCTTTGAAACCTTATGACAATGCAATATATCAAAATCTAGGTGCTCCAGCAAGGGCCACCCTATTTTTGGAATTCAGACTTGGCGAGTGCCACCCTGGCAAAGTTGGTGTGGCGAATAGATGTGACTTTGCCAACAACACTACTCATTGGGGCCTTTTCTTACCAGGGTCTTTCACTGGGGGTCCCCCACCGACCTGTTCACTGGGTTTTTTTTTCACTGGGCCTTTACTTTCTACCAGGGTGGTGTCTCACTGGGGTTGGATGGTCATTCTTTTTACCGGGGTCATTTTTCACAGGTTTGGTTATCAGGGTCTTTTCTTACCAGGGCCTCTCATTCAGGTCCCCCATCGGGGTCTCTCACCGGGGTCATTTACCAGGGTCTCTCACTGGGGTCTCTCACTGGGGTCGCTCACTGGGGTTGTTCACCAGGGTCTCTCACCAAGGTCATTCACCAGGGTCTCTCACCAGGGTCATTCACCAGGGTCTCTCACCAGGGTCGTTTACTGGGGTCTCTTACTGGGGTTGTTCACTGGGGTATTCTGCTACAGGCTTTTTCTCACCAAACTTTATCATGTAAAATCTTTTGAGCAAGAGTCCATTTGTTTGGGGAAGGTGGCCAAAAAAAGCATTGTCTGTCTGTCAGGCCGAATGTTAATCACGATCTTCATCACTTGAGGCTTGAAGCCCATGTCAAACATATGATCAGCCTCGTCAAGAGCATAAGACACTTGTTTGAGGTTGGTGACATGGCCTGAATTAGCAGTCAGATCAGCCTGGAGTAGTCATTTATTTTACTGGGGTCATTTTTTCATGGAGCTTTGGTTCCGGGTTTCTGCCTGGGCCACTTTTGATACCCCCACCATTTTTGCACATTCAAAAGCCAATGGCTTTTATATTTGTTAGGCAAGCGGTCACCGTTCTCTACCTGTTAATATTGCCATCATACAATGCAGACTGCCAGGGTATTTACATGAAATTGAATCAGCTACCTATTTTACAGTCCGCAGATATATAAATGGCTAATGTATGTTGGTATATCTGTCCACAAGCTAAATGAATGACAAGGGAAAGAAACAGAAGCATGTCCAGAAATCAAACCTTCATTGTTTTCCCTTCATTGTACCCCTAGCTGACCTCCTCAGTGCTGGGCCCTTGGGAAGTTTGACGGGTTCCCTGGATGATGCCACCAGTGGCACGACTTGGCTGGGAAAGGTGTCCATGCTACTCAACGTTGTCAGTGGGCTCAGAGGATCACCCCAAGGTGAAATGGGAGAAGGGCGACCTGTACGCATAATGGGTACAAAAGTGAGTGTCAGAGTATGGGGTGAAAGGCCATCTGAGGGGTTGGGTACCTGCTCTGGTACCAGGGCAATTGGCAAATCTGGTTCTGAAGGTGGCACTTGGGGATCCCAAAGTGCTGTGGCAGCAGGGGGACTTGGTGTGTGCCCATTGAGTACATGCACTGCTTGAGGTAGGCCGGCAGGAGCGAGAGTTCGGGGATGGGGTGAAAGGCCAGCTGAGGCTGCTGGATGTGGGTGCTGAACCCCGGTGACTCCGACCTGGTGTCCTGGGGGCAATGCAAGCGGTTGGGTTAAGGCAGGATGAGGAGGCGAGAGAACAAACGACTGCCCGACCTGCACCTCACAGTAGGTCCTTGTACTGACTAGTGGTGGGTATACTGGAGGGGAGGTTTCCGGGCACTGTCATTCTCATTGCAACATGTTTGCCACTTCTCTTCATTGAGCATCCAGGGAGGCGGTCAAACCATTCATTGCAGCAACCATGTGAGCGACTTGAGACCTCTGAGCAGCCATGTCGCTCATCAGGCCCTGCATTGTGTTCTCCACCATATTGATCCTCATTGAGAGGCGTTCCATTCATTCCAGTAACTCGCTGGACAAGGTGGCTTGAGGGCGCTCTGTTGTTGGGAGATGTGAAATCACAGACCCCAGAGTCCGGTGCATCTGGTTCAGAGTGTCCAACATCTGCCCACTCACCACAGTGGAGGAGGCCAAGTGAGCCTTGAGGGTAGCCATATGGTTGTCCAAAGCATCCTGGCGAGTGACCATGTCTCTCACCTCTGGTGTCAGGGGGTTGGGACCGGTACTGTTGTAATGCTCAATCCGGTTTTCACTACCCATCGAGTCTCTGGATTGTTTTGAATGCGGGAGGAACCCGGAGTAGGACATTGTTGACGTGTGGGAGGGGGGCACGTCTTAACAGCACCGGCAGTCGATGTGGGGACTTGAGAGCTGTGACGGCCCACATGTTGGCCCGACACCTTTGGTCGAGTCTCTTCCTCTTCCTCTTCCTCTGAATCCAGAATTTGCATGTTCTTGCCTTTCTCCTTATCAATGTTCAATTGGTTTTGGCATTGAGGAATTAGTTGTCGGTCCCCCGGGTATGTGGGGCAGGACACCATGCACCTTCCACTCCAGTTCCTCCATCTCTGATAGCTGCCGCCCTTGCAAACCAACCTGTTTCTCCGGAACTCAACTACAGATGTTCTTCCCCCTCTGGCAAGCCTTGCATGTGTAACTGTGCCCTTTGACCACACATTCCTTGTGTGACCGTCCCCTCAACTGACACCAATCACACATGAGCAGTTGGTCCTGGAGTTCGCTGCCTGGAAAAGGAATTACCCCACCATGGGGAATTGCTGGGGCAGTCCTGGGCTTCCATTTCGTCCGCCTAGTCTTCTGGTCAATGGGATGTTGTTCTTCAGGATCCTCCCTTCCTGATGATTGTGCCTCGATTGCTACCCTCTTCTTCTTCCGCCTCACTGTCCCCTGCTCTTCCAACTCTATCTCCCCCTCCTCCTGCTTGACCGGCAATGGGCCTTCCTCCCCGTCTGAGCCCTCTACCCTCTTCCTCTTCAACCTCTCCTTCCGCAGCTCTTGCAACCCCATCTCACATTCCTGTCACTTGACCAACGATGGCCCTTCCTCCTCTTCTGAGCCGTCAACTATACGTCTACTTTTGACTATCCGCACTGGCTGTTTCTTATCTTTTTTCACTGGAATCCTAATCACCCCAGCTGTCATGTCTGCCGCCTGGCCATCAGGCGCCACAAATCCCTCCTTACCATCAACTTCCATTCTATGTAGTGGTGTGACAGGTGATGTAGTGCGAGTGCGTGGTGGCTGGGCTGGGATGGGAGGTTGGTAACCGGAAGGGGCAGGGGATCGGGGGGCCACAGCATTGGGAGGTCGGAATGCTAGTGGAACTGTTGAAGGGGTTAAATACAGCATTAGATTTTCAAGTAACACAGAAGCAATAAATAATGAACCTGGTGTTGTTGCACCATCCTGGTTCAAAGAGTTGCCTAAGGATGGGAAGTGCTGTGCCCAGGCTGACTGGGGAATATGAGGGTCTTGCTGAGTGATGTTTATCCAGGCAATATCCCTCCCAGCCTCATAGGCTTCCATCATCTCTATATGTGAAGAAATAAAAAAGCGGGAGGGCCGGAAGTCCAGGTGTTGAATACTGGAGATTGTAGACAGAAGCTGAGCTGTGCCAATCTGTAGGTTAACCAAAGCAATAACTATTAAATGTGCTATGTAGCTATGCAGTGTAATATGCTCACCACCAAGCCTTGGATTTCTGCTTTCTCCTTCCAGTGTTCTTGTCTTTCCCAATACTCCAAGACCACAATCTTGACCAGAGCCATCGAAAGGTATGTGCGAAGCATATCGGCATGTTCACTTTTCAGTTCCTAATATGAATCATCAACCAGGTTTCAACGACCACAGTTGAGATAAATGTACTGGAGCATCGGGTGAGGCAGTAAGCCACTGATCGAAGTCCCTCTCCCCAAGCAACAGGGACTCAACTAACGTCAGACAATGGCCATATGAGTTATGCAGAGCCTGGATCACTTTGTATTTAGGAGGAAGGATGATAGATTCCATTGTTAGCACTATGTTGACAGACTGGTTGAAAAAACTTGGTCAAATCAAAACGGTCAAATCACATGAATAGCATGGTGAGTCCGGCCAATAGAAATGGGAGGCGTGGTTCCATTCCTCTAGTAGACATACAAGCACGCAACACCAATTCTACATTATGGCAAGCAAAGACAAGACCTCAGGTACGTATGTATTGCTTTTTTGAATTAGGCCAACTGTTCTGCACCAGCCAAGCATCCCCAATTCGATATCGTACCACAAGTGTTACCACAGCCAAACGGCCAACCAAATCCATTCAATGTATTTCGTTCGAAGCTCATGAACCCATTCCTTATACCAGCCCTCGATCCTCTCCCAGTTGAACCCACAGCACCACCCGTTGAACCAACAGCCCTTCCACTGTCCCTACCATCAGTCCCTCCCAATACACAAGAGATCAAGGAATGGTGTCCACTCAGGATAAAGGTTGCAACAAGCAGTAAACAATTATGAATAGTGCTTTAAAGTCCGGTCTGGTCACGGTCTTTCGCCCACTTGGGCCATGACCGAGACCAAGACCGGTCACATATATTTAAATTTTCTAATAACCGATGACCAAACCGGTAAAAACCGGTTGGAATTGGTCATTAGACCAGTTCGAAACCGGTTCAAACTGGTTTCAAACTAGATATTGTCTAGTTTTTTAATTACAAACTACTCTATGTACAGAAAAAAAAAACCCCTCCTCCTGCATGTTGTGCAAGGGGCGGGGGGTCATATGTATAATAAAAAGAAAAGAAAAGAAAGAAAATAGCCCCCTCCATCTCGTGCTTTGAGCAAGGGAGGGGGTCGTTGTTGTTGTCATCCCGTCGTGAGCCATGAGCACCTACAATCCACCCCACGAGCAGTAGCTCATGAGGCTGGAAGTGGGCGCTGGGTCGTTGTTCAGTGATGGGGCTTGGGTGTTGTTGTTGCTGTTGTTGTCGATGTTGATGTTGTTGTTGTTGCCGGTGTTGTTGTCGTTGTCAGTGTTGGTGTCAGCACTGCTGTCGTTGTTGTGCCGTTTCATTGTTTTGTTGTTGTGCTGTTTCGTCGTTTTGTTGTTGTCGTCCAATGTTGCTAGCACCCCTAATCTACCCTATGAGCAGAGGCTTGTAGGCATGGATGGTGGGGTGGGTAGGCTTGGGTGTCGATGTCGATGTCGATGTTGTTGTTGTTGTTGTTGTTGTTGTTGCTGGTGTTGTTGTTGTTGTCAGTGTTGTTGTTGGTGTCAGTGTTGGTGTCAGTGTTGTTGTCATTGTTGTGCCATTTTGTTGTTTTGTTGTTGTGCTGTTTTGTTGTTTTGTTGTTGTTGTCCAATGTTGCTAGCACCCACAATCCACCCTATGAGCAGAGGCTCGTAGGCATGGATGGTGGGATGGGTATTCTGTTTGTCGTTTGTCGTCTGGGTGCATGGATGACTGTTGTTTACGTGGTTAGTACAATATCTTTACCCTAAAAGACAAAATAAACAATTAGTTAGGATAATAAAAGATGAGAAAACTTACTGCAGCCCAAACAACGATACATGTCGTTTGGGCCCATTTTGTGTGTGACAGGGCACCGTGGTGGTTGAAACATTGAACGTTGATGTTGAATGTCGAACATTGAGCATTGATCAACAAACAATGTTCAACAATCAACGAGGTCACGTCGATCAACAAATAATGCTCAACAATCAACGATCAACGTGTTTGATCAACAATCAAAATGTGCACAGACCATCACAGGGGTATATAAACCCCCCACATACCTTGGGCTTGCCCCACAATGTAATTATATTATGTAGTACTGTACATAGCGGTTGTAACCGGTCATAACCGGTTACATATGGTTAAATAATATAATTAATAGTACTGTGACCGTAACCGCAACCGTTGGCCAATGACTGTAACCGTGACCGCGGTTGTGGTTACATCGGTTACAGTTCAGTTCGGTCATCGGTTATTTTCAGTCTTAGTGACCGGACCTTCAAGCACTAATTATGAAGACCCTCTCCCGAACCCATGGAAGTGGATTCAAACGATGCAAGTTCCGATGTTACTGCAGAGCTTGGGGTTGCCGACACTCCTACATTGTCCCAACAGGCACTGGGTGGTAATGACGACGACATGGAGGAAGACTCCAGTAGTAGCGACAATATTGAGGTAATAGATGGGCTGTACCACCCTCCGCACGCTAGGCAAATTGACCACCGGAAGGACATCAAGCTAAGCAATGCCGTGCAGAGAAAGATGATGAAATCAGAAGTTGGGCAGTCTGGGGGGAAGGATGCTGTTAGGGAACCAGTAGTGCAGACCCAAAATGCCTCTGGTAGCACCAGCCATAGCGGGGCCTCCGGTGTCACGCACAAGGCTAGAGTACATGAACCTGCCAGTGCTCCCAGTGTATCTGGGGTACATGTTGCCAGTGACCATGTTTCTGGTGACCATGACACCGAAGCAGGTAACCACCCAGTTGATCTGATGAGTGAAATCAGTCACCTCCTGCAATCTGAATCAGTTGTGAATCAACAGATACATGATAATCTGCATAGACTGGTGGGTGTTTCTCTATCTATATTAATATAGAGCATACTCACATCCTCCAGGATGCTCAATGGTCTCTGTCACCTGGAAGCAATGCAGCATATCACCTAATCAATGCCACCACACAGATTCAGAAGGATCTTAGCAGGACTGTGAATCTTCTTAAGAGTTGATGGAAATAGACAAGATATTGTCAGAGGCATGCAAGCATGCAGATGAAGGCATTAACAAAATGAGAAAGTGGGATAAACCAACTGTGTAGATTTTGTACTCTTATGTATTGACTACTAATCAATGCCATTACTTGTAATTTACTCATGCTAGTTTTCTTGGTGACCTTCTTGTGCCCACTGAGGAAGATCCTGGGTTGCTAGCAGGCATGCCAACATTCACAGCCTGCACCTTTCTATTCCTAACTTGTACCTTAGTGGGACTGGCTGAGGATGATCTAGGCTTGGAAAGTCCAGGGCTGGGTGCTAGGAGAGGTTTCTTGAGAGGCCTTGGTAATGGTCTTCCATTTCTATTGGCTACTGTTCACCCCAGAACACATTATCAAGGGGCCCAGTCAACAGAAAAAAAGGGAATTCTTACCAATTTCTACATACACTCTGCCTGATTTTCCTATAGGAGTGTTGACAGGGGGTTGAACATCAATCTTTTGTACCTTCTGAAGGATGGCCTGCAGTTCCAGACTATCTGTGTGGAAAGGGGAGATAACAGGGGTATCAATTGGGGCTGGTGTGCCACTGGCTTTTCCTGTGTTTACAGTAACCCCGGTGCTTCTGGTAACTCCGGTGTTTACGGTAACCCCGGTGCGTGTGGTAACTCTGGTGTTTACAGTAACCCTGGTGCGTGCAGTAACTCCGGTGTTTACGGTAACCCCGGTGCATGCAGTAACTCAGGTGTTTACAGTAACCCCGGTGCTTGTGGTAACTCCAGTGTTTGAGGTGACTCTGGCGTTTGTGTGCCCAACGACATTGGTGTTTGCAGTGACCTGGGTCTGTATACTGACTCTGGAGTTTGCAGTAGCTCCAGAGTTTGTGCTTGGTCCCTTGCCTCTACCACTCTGGGTAGTGAGTTGCCTAGTAGACTGGGAATTATCCTTGGGGTCTGACTCCCCAGAAACATCATACTTGACTTGCTTCTTCTTCAGCTTCTTTGTAGCATTCCTAGATGTGGATCTCCTGGCCCCAACCCCCTCAACCAACACCAGGCCATCTCCTGATTGAACATGGTGGAACCAGAGCACTGGAA
>QMFE01001046.1:5127-17546 GCA_003314665.1 Tricholoma sp. MG77
CTAATAAGAGAGTCTTCCTCTTACCACCACCTTCTGTAGTATACTCATAAGCTCAACTCCACACCAAGGTCAGTAGCTCAGAGAGCACCTCTACTGCTATGTAGGATATGTCGCTTCTACAGGTTATAGGCCCTGGTAGCTAGTAGCAATGCACTGCGCCCTAGTGGCTGTGACATTGTCTACAACAATGCTCCAGTGGTTAACAACCTAAAACTGCACCCAGTACGAGCTGCACATGCGCTTCATACAGGCAGCAATTGCACTGAACTAGCTGTGGTAGCTAGTTCAATGGCAGCATTGAGTCTGACTCAGTATACCCTCATTAAATTGAAATTATTGTGCTTATCGTGGCCGATAATGACGAGCCCTCAATGAGATCACTGTGCTTACAGTGGCCAGTGATTACGTTCAACAGGGCTAATGATGAGGATGTTATCATATTTTTGCTTTGTTCAAAAATCATGACAAACATGTGCTGACATGTTGCTCTACAGCAATAAACCATGTCTTCAAGCTTCCTATTCTGGATGGTTCTAATTACCTAACTTGGGCAGACACAATGAAATCTTATCTGCGATCCCAAGAGAATTGGCAAATAGTTACTGGCAGCTATTCCGAACCCAGAAACCCTGGATCAGGTGCTACTGCAGAAGTGCAGAAGTCCTACCAGGAGAATTTGCTGTACTGGAAGAATAAGGATGATGCTGCATTTGGAACAATTTTGTTACAAGTTGCAACCTCTCACCACTCTCTAGTCACAGGCAAATCAAATGCCAAAGAAGTTTGGGACACATTGCTAGCCTCTTTTGGCATGCAAGGTCCTTCACTGGTGTACACAGACTTTCGATCTGCCTTGCAGATGAAGATTCCCATGCGTGATCCCATGCTGGAAATCTCTTGCATGCAGACTGTTTTTGGTCATATGACCACAAATCAGATTGCGATTCCGCAATTAGTCCAAGCAATGATTCTACTTGCTGCATGTCCATGTGAGTACAATTCAGTTTCCTCTGTTCTTCTCCAAAACTATAACAATCAGTCTCTCATGTTTAACATCATGTAAGATGCTATAGTTGCAGACACTCAGCGTCATGCTACTGTTTCTAGGCCACCTACCGGTGCTGTTGCGAACAAGATCTCCGCTGTCAAATGGAAGGGTCCGAATCCTAATTGGGTTCCCCAATCTGGTCGATTCAAGCCAGAAGGATCTTCTAGTTCTGGAAACAATACCAATGCTTCTAACAAAGGCAAAGGTAAAGCATTGCCTACTTGTGGTAAACACAGAGGCAAGGACAAGAAAAAGGAAGAAAGGAAACAACATGGTCACCTTGCCTCTGTTGCCATTGCCACAGACAAGCTGTCCCTCCTCAAGAAAGTGACTTTCCCTACCATCTCTTTTGATAGAAGGTACTTTCCAAAGTCACCTATGCCTTCTGTAAGCCTGGTGCCCCAGAAAGACAACCCAGCCTTACGTACTTGGATTCCGCTATGCTGCCTCACATGTCGGGACCCCGCAGGTTATCTGACATTTCGACTCATTTTATTCACCGCAGCCCCTGACGGTTTTCCGCAGTGCTATTCTTGCACTGCTGTCATTTCATCATGACATTATTTGATTTAATGTCACATGTCAACATTTTGATTTTGACACATTTTCATGGCCCCGCTATCGGACCCTGCTTCGGCCCTGCTGTCGGCCCCATTACCTTTCTATTATTCATCGACATTACTTCAATGTAGACATTCTGTACCTCGACGCTTATGATTACATCACTGTCTCATTCCCGATATAGAGACTGACTAGCACCTGTTACATATTGAACCTTACTTACTTTAGTATAGCCAGATAGCCCTGTAACCCCCCTAGATGTAGCCTTTCCAGTCCTGGAGAATACACCGTGGTTCTGTCAACTTGTGTGACCACAACCAGTGTAGCCTGATTGACACAAGGCTTTCACCTTCTCTGATTCAATGAATCACTGATGTCCCTGCAACACCAGACCCTCGTAAGCAGCAGCCTGCTCAGCGCTTCATTAGCGCTTCTCCTTCCGATTCTTCTACATCAATATTCCCTGAATATCAACAAGCCTGCAATGCTCTCGAAGCATTAGATCTTGCATGAACTTCACATAATCTAAAGCCTCTTGAACAAGCCTTCACAGAATGTGCACTTAAGAAACAAAAGACCAAGGACGATTCAACCCAGAAGCTGAGGCTTCTAATGATTCGATCAACAGCATGACACATGCCTTGATGCGCGGAGACCCTGTCTCACCACCCAATGGCACAGCAGCACAGTGGAGCAAAATTGACAATTGCTACGTCGATGAGCCCTTGTTTATCCCCTCTTGGGAAAACAAGATGCAATCTTCATCCTTGGATGAAGAACCACCTTTGATGATCCCTCCTTGCGGACCAGACATCACCATAGATCAAATCAAACACATGGATCAAGTTGATGAAATGCTCGACGACATAAAAAATCGTGAGTATATGGAGGAATATGCTGGTGAAAGGTCAGTCCATTCACCAAAGTGTATTCATAAAGCTAAACCAGCTCCAGAGAACTCTTCTAATCGAAGGTTTGGGAGATCGAATAAGGACATTGATTGTGCTCCATTAAAATATTTGGACTGGGTAGCTAGAGGACAAATTGTACCTCAATTATGTCTTACATGTATTGGTGAATGTGATATGAATGAACCATGTGGCACCAGAGCAGACTGGGTCTTAGATTCAGGCGCCTCATGTCATTATACCGGACATATGTCTGACTTCTCATCATATGAGAAAATACATGAAAACACATTTGTCACAACTGCAACCGAAGTGGTTTGCATACAAGGCAAAGGTGTGGTTTTCATAAGACATACTGTTGAGGAACAGAATGTGAAATATGATCGAACTACTCAATTATATCCTGTCTTCTTTGTCCCTGAAATGACAGTCTGATTGCTGTCGATGAAAACATTTCTATGGAAAGGACAGAACCATGTGGTTGGCTTCGCCAATAATATCCATATTATCAATCAAGATGGGAAAACAGTATTATCTACTGAACCTCAACCGGGTACAGAAGAAACGATACACTGGGCTTTCACTCATATTGAGAATGCTGAAAGCATGGACACTACAGCTGTCGCCATGTCTATACATGTTGCTGACTACCAAATCTGGCATAAGTGGCTTGGTCACATGAACAACCAAGCAATGCTTAAACTGCCTCAGTGCACCAAAAACTTCCCAGGTAAAATACACAAGTGGAAAAATACACCCATCTGTTCTGGCTGTATGGAAGGGAAAATGACCCACAAATCATTTCCCGATTCCGACTTGAGAGCCAAAGAAAACTTTGAGCTGATCCATTCAAATCTTAAATCTCTACAACATAGTGGTTCACCAACAGTTTTATTAGCTTGCAAAACATCATATATTTGCAAGGCAACCCAAGCATCCAGTGCTGCATAATGAATTTGGTCTTGGCACAACATTCTTGCACCCCATTCAGGGGACCAAGTCTCTTTTGACAAGCTCTGTTGCAGTGTAGCAGCAGTAATTTGTGCTAGTGATGCATTTCCAGATGCAACTGCATTCTTCTCTGAGGCTAATTGTCCCAGTTCAACAATTCCCTTTTTGGTTTGTGGAATATAGGAAAAATTAGAAAAGTCCTGAGAAAGCTTGGCAAAATCACTGCCAACATTGCAACCAATTTTCAAGACTTGTGTAGACAACAAAATTGTTTGAAGAGAGCTAGGCAGCTTCTTCAGTAAGTAAACACAAAGCAGATAGACAGTATGTGGAAGTGCTAGCTGGACTAGAGCAGTCTTTTGTGCCCCAGAAGAACCAGGCTCAAGGCTGAATTCCCATTCCATGTCAAACCCAATACATAGCTTTGACTCAGTATTAGCTGTATTTACTAATTCCAAAATGTTGAGGCATGCACTTTCAATTTCTCCCTCAGTGTTGCAAACAACTGTAGACACATCTGATGGTAAGCTAAGCCTTGGCAGGTCTGGAAATTCATTCTCAGGTTCTACTGGTTTAACATTTTCTCCCAAGGATGGAATACATTGCAAGAATGTTCCAATATCACTGGCCACATTATCAGTGAAACCAAGAACAGGCTGAGCATGTCCATGGTCTTTTAGAGATTTTACCATAGCTTCCATGCCAGCTTGGATATGAGAAAGGAATTTGGTTGGAACAAAAGCCTGATAGCAAATCTGCTCATATTCATTGACCAGAGTAAACAGTCCTGAAAATGTTGCCACTCCATCAAGCTTCATTAAATATTTTGGAAGTTTGAAAGAATGGTCCCATTTGATAACATATCCAGTTAGTGCTGACATGCATTGATCCAAAATTGGATGGATGTGCTGCATATAGTCCATGTATACATTTGTAATATACCAACAAGAAAGAGACAACCCTGCATAGCCATTCTTGTCATTAAATTCTGAAAATAGCAGATAGCAGTTTGATCTGTCCTGATTATTTGCTTGCTTCATGTGTTTCTGAACTGTATGCAAATACTAAAGTTCATGGAGATCATGCTCATGAACATGCAGTTCATGTAGAATTTTAGACCATGCATTTGCACTAACACAATGTGACATGCCTGCTCTGATAAGTGTCATCAGAGTCTTATCAATACCACTGCGGTGTGTCAGAAATGCAGGAAATGCAGCCACCAGTCTTTGATCAAACTGTTCCAAAATAACAGGGTCATAGAGATTGTATGACTTTCCACACCCTCCACCAGTGTCTCTGCAACGAATTCGCATAGTCATGATATAATAGTTTTGATCAAGACCAATAACATGGCATGCAATAGGATCGGTGTTCCAGCCCTTGATGACCATTGAATGAGCCTTGTCTTTGTAAAAAGAACAAGATGGATTGTGACAAGTAATGATGCTGACTGAGTCCAGCAAATGAGGCAACCATAGAAAGACTGCAGGATAATACAGTGAAGTAGGATTCAGCACATCTGAGTCCAAGCTCCTCTCAGCTTTATACATTGCAAAATAAAGACTTGGAGGATAAATCCAAAATTGGCCTTGCTGATAACAAGGGGGTAAATGAGAACTTCCCAGAGCAGACATAATATTGCCTTTGACAGTAGCCAAATATGTTTCCAAAACCCCCCCAATCTTTGCATCAGAGTCATCTTGAGGAGTATCATTCAAAAAATCTTCAAGATCTTCAAAATCTCCATCAGTCTCTGAATGACTACTAGTATCCGGTCCTACAGATCCAAGAAAAGAAAAAGGAGAATTAACATCATCTTGATTATTAGTGGCTTGGTGATCAGCAGCATCAACTTGAACTTGAACTTGAACTTGGGAGGTAGAACTCTGGCCAGACCTGAGTTGACCAGTCTAGTTACTTTTACTATCAACATAGGTCACACTCATAAACTCACTTGGTTTTGGACTCTAAATTCATATAATCAGAAGCTGGCCAGAAGTAAGTACATAGTTTATGATACTCACTCCACAGTGGAAACAATTTATCTTGAGGGCCTACAGCTAAAGGTCTGATGCCTAGAAGCAGAACAAAGACATATTGCCAAATTAGATATGTCTGAATCAAATAACTCACTTGAAGAAGAACTGTTAGATTGAAAGGATTCATATCCTGTTCACTGTTTCTTCCTTCCTGAGCCTGGCCTAAAGCCTCCAGCACCATGATTAGACTTTTTTCTAGACCCTTCAGGTCTTCCAGCAGGCATTGTACCAATTTACAGCACATTAAATGAGCAGTTGACACCAAAATAATGCTGAGAAATATGTTTAACAGCTTTGTGCACAGCTTGGTAATGCTTGGTAATGCTTAGCAATCACAGTGGCAGTGAAGCCAGAGCTGTTTTAGGCTCTGCCTCTGCTGCATGCTCAGAGTGGATTAAATAGCTGAAAACTGAGGACCGCTTACATGGCCCTCAAATTAAGATAGGTGAGGGAGCGGACATGCTAAAGTGCTGAGTATGATGTGTGTGGGGGTGGTGGAGGTGTGAAGAAGATGGGAAGCAAGGAGCGTTGACTGTTCTAACTACTTCTGTAGTTGCATTGTAGCCAGTTGCTGTTCCACCCTGATTGCAGGGTTCTCATGGATGTATATCTTCCAAGCTTCAGATGGCCACTGTCCCACGGTTTGGATAATTGATTTGGAGACCTCCAATGAGGCCAGCAGAGTCGTGTACCCTGTCCAAGGGGAGTGTCCACCAAATTGCCAGTCCAGCACTACAAAGAACTTAAGCTCGAACCAAGAATGGGCAGGGTGTGAGCCATTCTCATGCAGGAACAGTGCCATTTTTGCCCCATGCAGCTTGTCCCACTGGCACACATACTCATGAACTGTGGCGACTGGATCAGCCGTCCTGAGAAGTCAAGATCATGTCTGTCCCCCGATAAAAAGGGTCCCCTTTGTGGTAGGGAAGGTGATACTGAGCACGTCTGTTCTCAAAAGTAAGCAACGCCTGTTTGATGATCTTCCTCCAATCAAACAAATTGTGATCGTTCTTCTGGACTAATTCTCCCATGCGATGACATCCATAAAATGCGCATGAGAGCAAGACAACAAACAGGAAGTTGTCATACAACCCCATACAGAGAGAAACATTGACAAAAGACTGCAGGTGAGCCAGATGGAGTGGCAACTTCCTCTTCATAGGATCAGCCTGCACTTTTTTGGGACCCACAAATAGTCGATCTCACAAGAGGGTGTGAGCAGTTCATGTCAAATTCTGGGTAAAGGTCCTTGAGAAAATGTCGCATGCCTGTCAAATATTTTGGTGCAGACACGATAAACTTGGAGGAATACACAACATAGCGAGACAACGTTGTTGGAGTGGGGTTCAATGGCAGCGAGTGAAGTATGCAAAAATTAATGTAATCCCGAGCGCCGGTAGCATAGTTTTTGGAAGTAGATCGTTCGATTGAATTAACTTGTAAATGAAGTGTCCATGCATCCAAGTCATCCAAATCCATAGGGGGGTGGTGTACTTGAGGAACTGTATCCCTCCCCCCCAACACACTCAAAAGCACTCTCTCCATCGCACTGCCAGAAGCTCCTGTGGAGGAGTAAAGGTTTCGATGCAGTCTGCAGGAAACTTTCTATGATACTCTTCTACTAACAGCCGAGACAGCAGGTCAGCTCGCACATTCTTCTTGCCCTCAATGAACTGCACATGCAAATCCATCCTGGTATGAAGAATGATGTCAGAAATCATGAGAAGAGGTGCATTGTGCAATGACTCAGCTGTACCAAGTGAGTTCAAGACAGCAACAGAATCCAGACTATCAGTCCAGATAAGGATACGACAGGGAGACTGTGAAAGGGATCCTGCATGATGAACAGCAGAGGCAATGGCTAGCAGCTCCAAAGAAGATGTTGACCTTGACACCAACCAGTGGTGGGCGGATGGGGTACAGAAAGCCCTTGTTGGAATAGACAAATGCCAGCGCCTTGCAAAGGCTCACATCTGTCCACATTACCATGTCGGCATCATCATCGGTCCACATACCAGAATCCATAAAATAAATTCCAATTGCCAAGGGAATGATATTTTTCAGCCATGTCAAGTCTGTGACCACAGCCGCATTGATGGGAATTCCGTGATGTGACCAGGATTTCCCACCAATCTTGCAATACATCTCAGTCAGGACAGGACGACCCCAGGGCAGAACATTCAACATCCAGTTCAAGTGGCCAGCCAAACGTTGCCAGGATCGGAGTGTCAGTGAATGATGCAGTGTTCCCAGGAAAAGGTCAATCTTCAATGTGACATCAGATACAGCAGATGGGGGCAAAGATATACTCCCAGCATTGATATCAACCCAGAACCCAATGATTTTCAACACTTCGCCATGTTCCTGTTTATGATCTTCAAAAGGACAAGAAATCAATTCCCAAAGCAGCAGAAACTGGACCTGTCAGCATGGGTGAAGCATTCCTCGATACCACACCAGACTGTCACCAAAGTCCCAACCGAAGAAATCATCCATATAAACATGCAAGCCGACAATACCCAACTTCTGAATACCGAGCCAGCACAATAGTCCTGACACTGCACACCAGCACCAAGGCAATGCCCGATTACCAAAGACCAGATGATGCACAATGAATAACTTGCCTTCAATCCTCACAACCTGACGGAGTTGGAAAATGGGATGTGCAGGTAGATTGAGGAAGGCAGACACAACATCCGATTTAAAGGTTACCAGATGTTTTCCTGGATTGGTAGCACGAGCATCATGTAGTGTTTGGCCAAAACTCCACATATTGTCATACTTCACCTTCGCATCTGATTGAGGAATCCCATCATTGTCAATTGATACCAGAACAAGAGTGATCAGTGACCACACATGGCTTCTCGTTCTGCCAGACAACAAACATAGGAGAGACCTTCATCCCTGGGAGCAGTTCAGAACTGTCCAGAGGTTCTGACCATTGCCCCGCTGTGATTTCACGATCATGAAAGGTTTGGATTGTTTCTGCATCTTTGGGGCTAGTTTTGTAGTCAGGGATGACCTCTTCTAGCTTGATCTTCCATTCCCCTTTGTCAAAGGGCCAGAAACCCTCTCGCAGACCATTCATAACCGACTAGACAAATGGTTGATTGGGGTGGTCGAGTAACAGGAGTTCAAGTTTGTTGACATCAAAAGGAGTCTCGACTTTGATAGCATCACCCAATGAGCGGATCGACTCTTGGATTACAAGGTCATCCAAGAGATGTTGAGGTGGAGATGGCAAGGGGACAGCAGTCTCAGTAGCCAACGCCAAAGGAGAAACAAAATCATTTTGACCAGACGAACCCTCAACGAAATTGAGGTGAGTCTAGTGATACAGAAGCTTTATGTTTTACTGATGGATTAGTCAAAGAATGTGGTCCCTCCTCCATGAACTTTGTCACAGTCTCCTGTGATCCCATCAGCTCGCGCTCAATTGTGAGCTTGGAGGAGAGTAAGGCAGCACTCATTGTCTTTTGCTCAGCACCCTTCACCGCAGATGCAGCAAACCTCATGCTTGCATCTATTTGGACAGATCTCCGACTTGCATGTACCAAAGCTCCAGTTGCGGCAAGGCATGTCTGCACGTTTTGAAGTATGCCCTGAAGCAGGCAAGTGAGACAAGGCAATCCTCTTGTTTGCACATGGTGGATTCAGCGAAGGTGAAGATAACATTTGTGCCAGGAGTGGCAGATTGAGTTGAGCACAGTCATCCAGGCAGAACGGCTTTTTACCATATTTGTCCCAGACATGTACGTTGAAGGAAATGGCAACAAGAGGGTTTGATGGCACAGCCCTGAAAAGATCCATGATGATGGATTGATACTCCCAAAGCTCAGCTTCCCAGTGAGGGAAGAAGAATTGCAAGCCCCCAGACCAAGCCCCAAACACCCATGTCCAGTTGGCTTCAGTCTGAAGCAGCCATTTAGAGAAAGCTTGCTCCTTCTTGACAAGTGCAAAGCCAGCTCCAAAGTCTTTTGGGTCATCGTGGTGATCATATCCTTTATCCATCAAAGCAAATAACTTTTCAAAGTCGACAAACTGATCAAGAAGGATTTTGCGCCAGATAGTCCTGGGGAGCGGATCACCGACTGGAGCAAATTGTGCCTTATTAACAAGAATATCTTGAGAGCTTTGAGGACTGTAGACCAGAAGAAGTTCCTGAGTTGTTTCAAGATGAGGGTCAGCTTTTGTGGGATCGGATAGCCTCAATAAATGGGGTGCCTTTGCGAGCACTGATGCTTGGATTGCGCCCTTAGTGCCAGATAGTCCAAGTAGGCTCGCCAATTCATCAGAAAGGGAGTTGCCAGCAGTTCCAGAGGGAGTTGACTGGAAATGATCAACCTTTGCATGAAGCAGCACCCAGGCAATTGATGTGGCAGTGTCCACTGGATTTGGATTGATTGCATTGCCTTGTGCACCAGCTGCTCCTTCTCCTGTTCCAGTAACAGCCTGTTCCTGTCTACGCTGATTATATTGCTTGATATAGTCACAGGCTTCATCCAGCGTGACTCCTGCACTTTTGAGCCAATCAAGAAAAGTTGATCCAAGCATGTGTTGGAATACAAACCAGGTATGCAGAGTTGCACAGCCATGCAATGACGCATCATACACACGGCTGCAAAAAGTCTTGCATGACATTTGCTATTTGTCTGATATACAATTTTCTATTTCAAAGATTGTACCTACCTTAGTATAGATGGCTATTGCCATAGTTACTTACCATACATAAAAAGCTACCTACTTTGTAGTAGCACCTCAGTCCATTCTATGCTGACTGAGGTGAGCAACTTACTTACTAACTACTTTTACCTTACTGATGTCTCATAGTATTTGATTCCATTAGGTTATGGGCCCTGGACTTAGCATTTAAAGAAACTATGAATTACCCCCTGCTTTAAAAATTTTCATTCAACTCTACACACCATGTTTACAACTACAAACTGGGTTATCTACAAGGACTGCATCATCTGGTCAATTGACGCACATGGACTCCTCGAGCATATTGATGGCTCGGAGAGTGAACCAGTCGATCCAGTCACACGTTCTGAAGGTGCAGTGCTCAACACAGATGAGCTAGTTGCGGAAGCAGAGTGAAAGAAGTTGTTGAAAGCTTGGAAACAAGGCAAGGCCATTGTCAAGCAACAGATTGCAGGAATGATTCCGGACTCACTGTTTATGAAGGTCCACAAGCAAGGAACTGCCAAGGGGATCTGGGAGGCTCTGTTGAAGGACTTCCAGAACAAATCTTTGATGGTATCAGTTGACCTGCGGTGCAGACTTCAGGAAGAGAAGTGCGTCAAGAAGGGAGATGTTAGAGCACATTTCTCAAAGCTCAGAACCATATGTGAGGCTCTCTCAGCAATGGGGAAGCTGCCTGACAATGCTGACTTCTACGCGATCATTCTCGCATCCCTTCCACCCTCTTACGACCCTTATATCTCTGCCGTCAACACCACATCAAGTGTTCTCAGAACGACCCTCTCATCTGACGATTTGATCCTCATGGTTACCGAAGAGTACAAGTGTCGACTGATGAAGTTGAGGCCTGGGCGGAAGGAGGAAAATGTTGCCTTCTCTGCCAGCGACTCCAAGGTATGCTCAAAGAAGAGTGTCGAGTGCTTCAACTGTCATAAGAAGGGTCACTACAAAGCAGATTGCTGGGCACCAGGGGGCGGCAAGGAAGGCCAAGGTTCTAGCTCAAAGGGCAAAGGAAAGGGGAAGGCAACTGCAGCTGCTGTAAGGGGACGACCGATTGCAGAACTCCGTCGGACTCCCGACGGACCCCCGAAGGTCATCATACCACCAACAACCCCGACACTACCACGATACACTAAAAGCGAGGTATCAACAAACTGGAGAAGCTCATCGGACTCCCGACAGAAGTCCAACCGACCTGCCACTGACGTGGAAACCACATACAAACAGAGTAGGTGGAGGCACATGGCAATAGATGGCGTGGGAGACACGTAGCAGGAGTACTCCACCTATAAAGGACTTATCCCTTGCAGGGGAAACCTCAGATAATTCTCTTTGGTTTTCCCTTGCAAGGTTAGTGACATTAGATGTATTATGTAATAACTAATTGACTTTGGTTTTCCCTTGCAAGGTTCGTCAGACTCCGTAACGACGCCGTAAGGTTGCCCTTACAGTAGAATTATCTCACTCAAGCGAACCGGACCCCGACGGTCTTCCAAAAGAAGACATTTCGTAGTTGAAAACGAAAACGAGACCTCGTAATTCATAGAACCTCCGTAAATAAAAACATCGAGGAATCCCTTTCGCCCCCATGCCAGACACTCGTCAGACTGTTGTTAGCGAAAAGATAGATCAACTCGAAAACGATCTCGGCGAATTACAAAAGGCAAACACCAGACTAACAGAAGTAGTAAAAGAGTTGAGCGAGAAACTTGAAAAATACATACTCGCGGGGCCCGTCGGAACCCCGCGCAAAAAAGCAATTCTTAAACCCTCCCCACCTAGTGAGTTTAACAGAGACCGCACCAAAGGCCGGGCCTTTCTCAACTCGTGTGAGCTATACATACAGCTAGCACCAGAACAATTCGAGGACGATGATGCCAAGGTCCATTGGGCAATCACGTACATGAAGTCGGGACGAGCAGCACTATTTGCAAACCGGGTAATGCGGCACCAGGAACGCACAGGACAAACCAAGTACCCGACCTGGTTGGACTTCCGCTCGGCAATAGTAGATGAGTTTTGTCCACAAAACGAAGCACAACTATCGCTCGCCAAGTTAGAAACCACGGAATACCACCAAGGTCGGCGGTCCGTGGGCGAGTACCTCAATGGTTTCCAAGACCTAACAGAACTCGCTGGATACTCGGAAGGATTAGCCATTGTGGTCAAATTCCGACACGGGTTACAGTGGGAAATACAGGACCAGAT
>QMFE01001058.1:0-14154 GCA_003314665.1 Tricholoma sp. MG77
ACATGGTCCGTGCCCAGCCTCAGGGTATATAAACCCTTGCTATTTATGATTCTTTTCGTTGGGTACGCCCAATTATGATTTTATTTTAGTTATTATATCATTTTATTTTAATTAAATTACATCTACTTACATAGAGTTAGTATGTAGACTGAGGTCGGTTAGAACCGGTTAGAACCGGTTTTAATCGGTTTCAAATAAATACTTGATTCAACACAACCATAACCGCTAGCCTCACAGAATGAGGGCAACCGCAACCGCAAAAAGACCGAACCACAGTTCGGTTCGGTCCGGTTTCGACTTTTTTCCGGTTCGATGAACCGGACTTTCAAACACTAACTATACCTATGATACATATGTACCTACTTACATAGTAACTAAAATAAAGTGAAAACAGGGCCATGCCCAAGAAGGAAAAGCATGAAAGTATGGGTTTATATATTGTGAGGTTGTGCATGGACCATTTGGTCATATTTGCACACCCAAACCGAAAAGTGGTGCCACTTGCAAACACCACTCCCACAACCCAACAACAACAACACAACACCATGACTGCACCTGCGAGCCACTGCTCATAGGGTGAGTTGGAGTTGCTGTCAACACAACAGCAGGCCAAATGAACAAATGCAAAGTGAACCCAGATGATGCCAGTTGTTGTTTGGGCACAGGTATGTGTTTTTTTCTATTTGTGCAACTAACTAACACTTTTGCTTTTATTTTTTAGATTCTTTCCTTTGATGACAATGATGTCCAACTGACCCACCATGGCCACCACCCCGACACAGCACCACCACCCAGCCTGTGAGCCACTGCTTGCAGGGGGAGATGGGGGTGCTGACAGACAGGAGTGGTGATGGGGGGATAACAGAAGGCCACACCAACCAGCCACCCTAAAATCCAGGATAAAGCTGGAAGATGCTGACATGTACAAAAAAAGAAACATACTCAGAAATCTCTGCAGTACCAAATTTAAGTTGCTTTGAAGAGCAACCCAAGGTAGATGCCCTGCACAATTATAGAAAATAAATCAGAGAGTGATTGTACAGCAACAAAAGTAAAACTCACCTTTTGGATGACACTGCAGGCATGTCATCATATTCTGGGGTGCCAGGAGAGGCAAGGCAACTCTTCTTGGGGCTGCACTGAGACAATTCCAATTCTCTGTGACACAAGACATTAGCCTGCTATTGACTATAGCACTGGACTCTTACTCTTCACCCGAAGAATCTTGTTTGTCTGTTTTTCATTTGTGCGACTTGGGGCTACAGACCTCAAGTCAGAACAGCTTCATCTGAACAATAAATACTCAAGCACTAACTGGGGGATATTTTCAACCACAGGCAGAGATTCACTGCAGCCAAAACACAAAAAGATGAATCATCCTGGAGCTAGACAAATAGAAAGGACGTATGACAACACTCTGTTATTGTCAGTCATGATTGAGGAAGGTGCCGATCTATTGGTGGATCAGCAATGACTAGGAAAAAAATGCGGATGTTGTACCCAGTGTTTTTTTTGGTGTGGGCCATTTCAAAATAGGCGAATGCAAAGTGATAGCAAAAGTATGTAGATGGTTGTAGGAGATAGAATTTGTTGGTGGGTAACAAAAGCTGCAAAGACTTTATAGCAGATTGGAATGGGAATATCTGAGTCAACAAGCGGAAACTGACTGGATGTCTGTCAGAACAGGGATCAATAAACTCTGCAGAAGAGTGGGTGTAGCCAGGAGAAGTGGACATACCAGATGAAAGGTCTCTAACTGACTTACCTGTCATAGACCAACAACTGACATATTGGCTGTCAGGCTTTTATGGAAAGATCCAACACTATGTGTACTACAACCTGAAGGGCATCATATATTTATCAGAAAACAACACTCTACGCAGTCAACATTCTGAAAATATATGTCAACAAAGGCAAGGCAGGGATGTAATGACATTATGGGTCGTCAGGTCCAGTCAAGAATCCTAACTGAACAGGGATATTCAGATAAACTTTGACAGTGAAATTGTACTTATGTGATAAGTCAAAAACTTTGATCCCTGTAAGACAGAAAGAAATAGACAAATAACATGAGTATATAAATCATCTCAGACCTAAGATCTGAGCAGGCACCAGTTTTCAAGGGGGGACACAAGAAAGGCATAACCACAGTGCGACCAATTGATAATCACACTTGAGGATGGTATGTGTTATGATCCGTAACTATCCCCCTCATTGTCACACATTTTCCTATGCTCCACGTGACATCTGTCACACCTGTGACTGTTCCCTACACCCCCTAGAACCCTCTTGCCAATGTACAAGTCGTTCCAGCTAGCACTTTGCTCTCTACATGCTGCTACGCTCATGCGAGCACTTCTGCATTATCTCCATGGTCAAAGTCCATCCCTCCACGATCTCCATGCTCCTGTGCATCGCTGCACAGTCAAGTGTCATCACACGCACCCCGCGCACATGTCGCATGCCGCGCTTCCGCTTCCGCATGTCTCCTGAGCTCCCCGCACCTTGTGCATCCGTTTTCAAGCAATAACCTCATTTCGCATTGCAACCCATATCTATTCTTGTGTGAGCTATTTCCACGTGCGCACCACGCAACTCTAGCATCATCTGATCCGCTCTGCTGCGCTCTTGCCTCGTGCATAGCACTTATCCTGGGTCATGCTGTGTGCAACCGAATTTGCAATCCTTATTTCAAGTCCATATTCTTAGTTCATTTCATTTATTCATTTGAAATTCATTCACTACTATTTCAATTATGTTATGCTGTACCCACCTTACATAATCGCGGAGCGCCGCGCTTCCTTGCGCTCTCGCACTTGTTAAATAGCTGTAGCTCCCACTCTTATTCTTTAGCTTTGTTACCAACTTCGACTTCGATATTGATATTTCCTCATATCACTTGTACTTTTGTACTTGTCCATTATCTGCGTTGTCCACGTGTGTTCCCACGCGTAACCTCCGCAATACACCCGTCGTTGAACTCAGTCTCGTCCGCTCTCTTACTCTTAGTCATCCTCTTCACTTAATTCCGAAATACGGGCCTGTTGCTAGGTCAGGGCACAACCGGCCTGCTCTGCATGGTTGAAGCCATTAGCCCATATGTCTGCCAGTTCTCCGAAGCTGTGTACGTTCCCCTCTTGGACGAGTAGGCTTACGTTCACTACAGCTTCTTCTGCGAGCACCTCCGCATCCGCTTCGCTCTCCGCACATCAGCGCTCTGCACTCGATCTCGCACACAACTCTGTTAATGTCTTTGCACTACTGCTACACCCTCTGCAACTGTCCATGCTTGTTTCCTGCATGCATGCGCACGCTCCCATGCTCCCACGGCAAGTGATACATTCGTTGCAATCTGTTCCCAGCTCGCATCACCTCACGTGTCTGTCTGTCATCCGTTCTGTCCCATCCTGTGCACGTTCTCTCGGTTCGTAACAGTATGGCAAGAAAGAAGGACAGGTACTTCCTGCCTGCCTGCCAAACTTTAGGCTGGTGGATCTAGCAACCTGAAATACAATGATCACAGAAAGATTCAGATAATTATGCCACACCAATGTGCTCCTGTGACATAACAAATTAGTCTAACCCAATTGTGCAAAAAGTACAATAATCGTGGAAAGAACCAGAAAATTACCTGCACCACCAACCTGCTCCCGCTGATAGGTCCACTTTGTGGTTCAAGCTCTGAAATGACTTCCAGACATCCCACCACCTTTCTATCGCACTGCCACGACACTATGAACTTCCATGAACGTCTATGAACCCCACGAAACGACTGCGAAGCGATTTTGAGACATTTTGAGACATTTTGAATGCTTTAAACGACTTCACAACACTTTGAACATGGTCGGCCACTGTAGGAATATCTTTGAACACCTTTTTGCACTTCCACAGGTTATGCTGATGTATGGTAAGCATATTGGACACAGGATGACAAGGCAATTCACTGTTTAGGATGCAATGAGGTGTTTTTTGACATTTTCATGATTTATTAGAACAATAAGACAAGTACTTTTGATATATTACAATCTTAAATGTTTTCTTTCATATCATTTCTCATTTACTCAGTGACATAGGTTTATTATTTTAGCCTCTTATCTTGCCTCATGTAGGCCTCATGTCTTATTTCTTTTTTGGTACTACTTTTTGAAACTTATTTAACCTTGTACTAGCTACTTACTTACAACAGAGAAAAAGACCTCACTTTTCACCTCTCATCATTTGATTTAAGAGTTTCTCTTTTGAGTCCAAGTCTTACATTTTATTGCTAAGTTTCGTGAATTGTCGCGAACTTCTTCAAACTTTGTCTTAGCATCTCATTCTATCAACCATTATCATTCATCATTATCGCATATCATTAAACACCATCTCCACCATTCTGTGATATCATTCACACTCTTCCAACTCTCTTGAAACCATTTCGTGTTTCTTCAAACTATTTCGCATCACGTCATGGCACTTTGCAGACCTTCGAACTACTTCGCACCACGTTTGTTCACCTGTGGTTATCATTGGTGATGTTTAGGACCACCTTGCAACCTTCCTCTGACTTGTGTTATACCTTTTGAAGCCATTTAGTAGGTTTTGTTAGGGTTTCCGGGTTGAGTATCATCACTGCAACATATTTGTCTAATGCCAAAATATGGATCTCCACTACAATAACAAGGCTGCTGGTGAGGGTCAACAAAGATAATTCATAGCGCTAAAATGAATAAGCGCACGTAGCAGACACTCTGGAGGCTATTGCCCAAACCAGAGTGGACTGGCACCCAGTTATCTGAACTTACTAAGGCAAGCTCAGCATTCCCCTGTGCAACTCCCAGCCTAACATATAATACTTACAGGATCTTGATTGGCTGTCTCATTATGGCACTGTGGAAGAAACCAATCCTCAGTGATGGCACCTGGCATTTAAGGGCAAAGATGAAACCCTGGAAGAAACGATTTTAAGTGTTCAAGGTATCATCTGGCAAAAGGACCTACCCCCATTTGTGAAAGAAAGGTACCCCTTATTCTATACCCAGAAAGCATGTACTAACCAGGTGTCAGCCTGTGAAAAGCTCACATCAGATTCCTCAAACAGTTGGTATCAATGACAGGATTTCAGACTCCATCTTTTCTGGCAGCAGCAGACAACTTATCGAGCATCTATGCAGTCTTCGCTTGGTGTGTTCCACCCACCAAGTTACAAGCCTGGGTACTAGACAACTATGAAGACTTTTGTTCTGTAAGTGCATCCAACAGACTTTTCATGGCTAGAACAGAGGCCCTGACCAACCCTGCCTTGGAACTCAGTCATGATGTGGATCCGTAGGGAAAGCTGGCAGAACTTGTGCAAGGCCAGTATCTTCACAGCGAGGACAACAAAGTTAGGTATTGGGAAAGAATTGTCAATCGCCTTGGAGGTGGCTGTAAGTAAGTGGCAGAACAGATGGCCTAATAAATGATCACAAACTGTAAAATAGGTTTGTACCCACCTCGCCCACAAGGATTCAGGTCAGAGACATTGTTGAAGCAAAATTATTGTTCTTGGCAGTACCTTTGAGAGGCAGAAGTTTCAAAATGATGTTAGTTCTATGAGATCTAACCCTCCTAAATGGAAACTATGTGCATGTAAGCCATTATTCATTCCTGACATAAACTTTTCTGAACTCCTCCAAGAAAGCCATGGCAGCTTGTGCTTTGTGCCAAATTCAACCAACTCCCATTGCGCCGCTGAAAAGACATAGAATACCAAGATGAACAGGAAGGCGAGGCTCAAACAAAGTTAAGTAGGATGGAACTGGACAAAGGACAAAATGAGCCATGAAAACACCTTCCTGTCTTCTTAGGTTAGTCTTTAGAAAAACTCACCTATCCAGATCATATACACTATTTTTGGCTGCCAAGATTGATGATGACATAAGTGGCAAATAAACTTATTTAGTTACTGGAGATGACATCTATGCTTTTCAGGCCTCCTGGTCAATTGGCATTAATTGGTGTTCTTGTAAAATCTTCGTAAAATCTCTGTAGTATCACCTTGACTTCAGATGTTGAATTTTAACCTATTCCTTAACTCAAAAATTAAGTTTTTTTAAAGTGCCCTGAACAACCAAACTCTACAAGGACAGCCCAGTTGACCAGGATTATGCTTCCTGAGACAATAAAACTACCATGGAACTGCTGTGAAACAGCGGTGATGGTTGGCAAAAAGAAGGCCAAAACAAACAGCAGCCAATACAGCCCATGCAGAATGGCAATTGCTGAATGGAAGTTCAGGGATGTCTTGTAGCCGGGTGCTGATGATCGAACCTGCATAATTACAAGATTACTTAGTCAATGGGCCCTTTCTTGAGGCAGTCTAATAAACCGAGATCTATCCAATCACTACAAATAAATTCAATGAAATAAAAATATAATACATAGAATGGTTAGTATGAAGTACAAGAGGATGTTGGATATAAGCTATGCATTTACTAGAAGTGATCCATGGGAGGTGGGCAGGCATGATAGTTGCTGTCGCCTTTTGCTGTCATCTGCTATGGTGGTAGCAGTGGTTGCCATTGTTGTCATTGTTCGTGGCCATCACTTCATGGTTGTCTCTTCATGATTGCCACAGTTGTCCTCTGCTATTGTTCCCCTGTCGTTGGTCTTCCCCCATTCACACTGTTCTCCCTGTCATCAGCTTGTCCCTGCCAGCTTGTCACCCTGCTCGCAGAGGCTGTCTTCATCATGGCCATCATCCCTCTGTTGTCCTTCATCCTTGTCATCCCCATCCCCATCCCAGCTGTCCTCTTCCTCATCCCCTGGTCCCCACTGTTGTTGTCCTTCCCCTCATTGTTGTTTCCCCCCCTGCCCTGTCATTGTGGCGCCCTCTCACCATCTTTGACATCCACCCCACGAGCAGCTGCTCGCACAGTTGTCATCATCTGCACCTTGCCGTTCGTCCTTGTCACTGGGCCAAGTTGTCCCTGTTGTCCCCGTTGTCAGCTCTCATCCTGGCGTCTCATTGTCCTGATCCATTATCCACCCTGCAAGCAGATACTCACAGCAGTGGCGCAGATGTAGGTCCACCATCTTGGCACTGTCTTGTGGTAATAGAACCTAAAGATCAAATCAAAACATTTGTTAGTTGAAAAGAAAAGAGAAGAGAAAAGAAAATAAGAGAAGAACTTGAAAAAACATCACTTAGGCCCAACAAACAACTCGTTTATGGCCGTACATTGTGTTGCTGAGCTTTGCTGTCGTGGGACACGGGGGTACCTGGGGCGAACACTTATGTCAGCATGTCCTGCATCGCGTTGGGACACAGTGGCTGTGCAGCAGGGTGGGAACAGCTGCTGGTTGTCGTTTGTGATGGCGAGTGTGAGTGTCTGATGGCCGGGTGGAGCTGGAAGAGGTATTGATGATGTAGATACAGTTAGCCGAGTATGGTGTAGCTCAATCAGATCAATTGATGAGCCCCTCCACGCACCTGTGCAAAGTCTTCCAAATCAGGCAGTGTGTCACAGAATCTACTAAGCAACTTATTTTTCATGGGACATGATTTGGCTGGGCCAGCCACCCAAAAAGTGCGTGTCCCACAGAAAGCCTAAGCTCCCTGTTTTTCATGGGACACCCCAAGCTGACCGAGAACGCGTGATTCAGTGAATGCCATCAATTCTCGTGAGGGGAAATGATGGGCTGTGATCATGTCCATTGCTGGTGTCATTGAGTGAGTTTGGGCAAGCCGAAAATTGCGTGAACTTGCTCCAGAGGTGCCAATGCATGTACTGCATTCCCCCTCTGAAGCTAGGATTTTTTGAGTGAGTGGATGATGAGCAATTTGCATTTTTTGGGGCCGGGTGGATGAGATCATGAGAAAATGTCACATTCCCACTTTTTATCTTGTTCACTCTCCTGTGCCTCACATAGTCAATAAAAAATTATGATTTATTTACATACATGTAGCCCAGCATGTCTACTAGCTTACCTACAGCTTTTCCTTCCCCTTTCAAATAGTGTGGTGCCTTGCAATTCTCCTTGCAACATCGAAAACCATTGAAGGTCGGGGTTTAAAACTCCGACCTTACATCAGCCAGTGTTTGCCACTCCCGTGTCCCAATGTGTTTTAAACGCTGCATTGTTGAGGAAGTGTGACTCAATGTGACAGTTTCCTTTTTCATTCAAAATCCGCGTGTTGGTAAAACCCGCTGAATGTGAAAATATGTAAGGGGCTGAGTTTGACTGACTTCAAAATATAAGCCTGCATTCAGACAGACTTGAAACTCCGAAGCCTGCCAAGCAGCCATCAGACTTAACATATCACTTTTGTTGGTGGTTGGTCGAGTTAAAAAGACGAGTCCGAGGTATGAAAAACAGGCCCCACCAGGTTCACAGTGCCTTTAAACACTAATTGCATTCATGCATTTGATCAGTGCACTGCTGCTGCAGCCATGTACTAGGCTAATTCTACCTGTATGTTATTGTTCATGCCCTCCTCAGAACCCTCTGTACACTTTCCTTTGGGTGCTGACTTCTGTGCTATCCAGTTGTTTCTGCATGTGATGCCGCTGTTGATCCAGGCTGACCTCAATCAGGACCAGACAGTGAAGGTCTTCCCCCCGATTGCCCACCGGTATGTGATTTAGACCTGTTGACTGTATCCTGCAGTCCAGACAGAAGGCACAACTAGCAAGCTCAGACTAATCACTGATGACTGCGATGATATTGACATTTTACATTTCACAATACCATTTCATGCACCATGCAACAAGCGGACTTAACTGACCCAGCAGATTTTCCGGGTCATGTGATCTCGGAAATTTCCAACATATCATGTGATTGCATTGACTTGATTAAAATGTTAAGTTTATTTCCTCAATCCGAAGACTTCAGACCCTGAACTATTCAGTAAAAGCTTTTCCTACATTTCTAAAGACCACAACTTCAACACACTATTACCATGCCTAAGGACTAGCAAAACTTGAAAATTTGGTCATGTTTGTACTTTGATCTGTGTTCAATGGGAAATCTTTTGCAAGCCATTCCTTGACAACCATGCCACATTTTGGCATGATTCTGTAGTCTATCTTATACTATTAATTGAGCTCTAGAGTTTCACACAGTCTATTAATTTTTTGGTTGACATGTGTGAAAGTTAGGTTGACCCCTGGCAATTATGTATGTGCAAGCAATGTCTAAAGAATTAATGGTCAGAAAAATAAGCTGATAGAGGGGCAGTGTCAAGGGTAATTTATGTGAGGGTGCTCCATGCAAAACATTGAGGTTATGAGCCCTTGTGGTGGCAGAATAATGCTTTGAAGTGTGATTGCCATTTATTGAAGTTACATACTTGGCATTGTCATCAAGCTACTGGCCACAAGGGATCATTTTTTGCAATGGGGGCAATTGTATACATTATCCTTGGCACTGTCCCTCTCTCAGCTTATTTTTCTGACCATTAATTCTTTAGATATTGCTTGCACATACATAATTGCCAGGGGTCAACCTAACTTTCACACATGTAAACCAAAAAATTAATGAATTGTGTGGAACTTTAGAGCTCAATTAATAGTATAAGATAGACTACAGAATCATGCCAAAATGTGGCATGGTTGTCAAGGAATGGCTTGCAAAAGATTTCCCATTGAACACAGATCAAAGTACAAACATGACCAAATTTTCAAGTTTTGCTAGTCCTTAGGCATGGTAATAGTGTGTTGAAGTTGTGGTCTTTAGAAATGTAGGAAAAGCTTTTACCGAATAGTTCAGAGTCTGAAGTCTTCGGATTGAGGAAATAAACTTAACATTTTAATCAAGTCAACGCAATCACATGATATGTTGGAAATTTCCGAGATCACATGACCCGGAAAATGTGCTGGGTCAATAGCGTTCAGTGACTTAACTGACGTTATCTTGCACTGCATTGTACCATTATGCATTAACTACATTGTACCATTATGCATTACGCATTACACTGGCCACTATGCATTATCTATTCTCAGAAGAATCAATCATTGTCATCACGCTCTGGACAGATAGTCAAGGAATGTAAAATTCCGATCCGCTGTCATTATTGAAGTACACAAGGGCTATCGTACCTATCCCTTGGAGTCTCACTTGAAGATGTCCATTCGATCTAGTTGTCACCCCGTTCCAATCGACCTCAAAACCATGTCAGAACGGCTGCCGGTTGCACTAGCCAGCAGGACGACGTTATTCTCGCAAGCCCTGAGGAGACACCAGAAGCGCCCCTATTATAGATTCCAATGTTGCTAGCGCAACATCACCACCTGTAATCATCATCTCATCGATCGCTCCGCTTTACGGCGCGCCCACGCAGCCGCTGAACGTAATTGCCGTCTACGTGTCTGGGGGCACTCGAACTTGTACCACATAAGCGGTTTTGGGACGCGGCGGAGACGCTAGTCGTGGACCTGGACCTGGGACTGGGACTGGGACTGTGAAAGTAGTGACGAGAAAGAAAGCTCTGGGGCGGGACGCTCCGAGGCCCAGATACACAGCGAGGCAGGCGAAGGAGTAATCCCGTCCTGGCCTCGAGAACATTCCACAACGGTGGAAGTGGTTGAAGGTGGAGGAGAGCATTCACACGCTGGCCAGTCGGACAACGACATGAAGGATGCAGGCGACCTGATGACGAGTATGTTAGTGAGCACGATGGCATGAGAGAGGAAAATGTCCCAAACACACCTCTGGAAGTACGGCTACCTCCACATCAGGCGACCCATTAACCACCCACGAAGCACGAAGCAAACCGACTTTCTCAAGCACAATCGCGGCGAAAACCTGCCTCCCATACTCCCCTCCCAGATTCTCATGCTTTGATATCAATGTCAGCACAATTGGCAAAACGACTTGAAATTGAATGCTCACCTACGACGTCGGATTCCATAATATCCCAACCAGCACAACGGCGGACCCAGATATGAACGTGTCGTGATACTATGCTAATCTGGAGCATACTTCGCCATGGTTTAGCAGGCGTGGGCGTGAGCGACCGGCAAAGGGAGGTGGATGAAGCGAATATTGTCGGATGTATGTATTCGTATTAGGCCTGATGAACATGTGTGTTAACACCGCCTCGGATAGAAAAGGGTTTGAACCCACATGAATAAATGATGGTATGGCCGTAAACAAGACCATCCATCCACGTGTACACCCCTCGGCAGACACTATCGCACCCGTCCTATGCACCTGTTGAACAAGTATGTCAACACTTCTTATGTAACGTAAAGAACCAACCGAAACTCACCTAACCGATCGTATAGCCACATCCGCAATTATCCGCCTACATGTACACCCTCTCAACAGAATGATGTCACTTTTTGTCGTAATTAGCCCATGAAGCACATGCATGGATTGCTCGACCGCATGCTATCCGCGGACACTCTCCAACTGGATGCTACCTCGTCATAGAGCAGAAGAGACTCGCCACTGCGAAGCATCCGCACCAAGCGCTATGCTCCAAGATTTCTTTATAGACCTTCGAGGATGGGGGATCAACGATATAAGGATCTGGTAAGATAATGTCAATACGATTTTCTAATATGCGATAAACCTGAACTTACCTGTTTGATGATACAGTTCCCACAACAGTCTCTCTCCCCTCCAATACGGGAGCATACACTGACGATCTTGAAGAACCGCGCTCCCAGGTTTAACGCAACCAGCCCACCCTGGCACTCATTCGGTAGTACTTTTGACGGCTTGCGTGAGCAACGATAGATTTTACCTTTCGATAGCCTCGACTTCTCGCGGCATTCGACTTGCGCGGGCGAACACGAAATGTCTCGGCCCTCGGGATAACAGTAAAGGGCGCTGCCATAAACAGACGGTTGGCATGTAACGACGCGGATGAAGGATGGGAGGACAGTTGTTCATGAATTCATGGATATCGTAAGGGATGGTAAAGTTATCGCAAGTTGTGATGAGATCGTAAGGCGCATGGACCTCCGAGTCTCAGCAACGCGCCTTGTCACATAGTCTTGAGTACAAAATTGAACGGTACACGTGGATAATTTGCAGCGCTTCGAAGGGGGGTTTTAGGTGGCACTGAGATAGAGATAGAGGCTGAGTGTCGACGATGTATGTGATATCAGTATCAATGAATTAAGTAGGAAGATAGCGGCGGTGGTCCTCCAGTGGCACAGATACAGGTCATCCAAGAATGAGAATCCACCGATGCGCCAGTGGATGTGCGTGTTGCGACACTCTGGGCCTACTCATGAAACTCACATCGAAGAAGGGATGTTTGACCTTCAACTGATGACTCGGAAAACGGGGGAACCCAGTTGTCATAACATTCTTCGCAATTCGGCATGGGGGCGGCCTTCCGGGTGTGGATGCGGGAAGAACAGTTTACAATTGATCCTGTGCATCTTTTAAGGGTTATGTAGTATCAATCACTATGGATTACGCGTGAGCTCATACCTTTCGGCTAGCATACACCCCGCAAAACCCTAAACTGCGGTAACCCAGGGTAACCCACATCATACAGGTTCCGTAATGCGGGTACGGACATCGGGCTGGAACCCGCAGTAACTGGGAGTTTTGTTGCAGTTGAGATGGCATAGAATAGCATAGAATTGAGGTGGGAGGTTGGATTTGGCTGGGGAATCACATTGCGTAGGTTGTGGAATAGGCTTGGCGACTCGGAACGGAGGCGACAAGTAGCCTTTAGGGTACTTCCGACGCGTGCGAGATAATCGATAACTTGGAACCTAGCAACACTGTGAAATACCAGCGATAGATGCGTCGAAACATAGCAACATAAGTAGATCTGTATAAAGATTTGTGATTAATAATGGCCAATCCTATTAGCCTGACTTACTTCCCACGATTAATTTTATCCGCGAATCAAGATTGATTGGTACCGTGGTATCGCGAGCTGAGTATGCCCAGTGTTTTTGTTATAAGAATGCTCGCGTCGGCTCTAGCATCCCTTAGCTGGTCTCACTATATTGACGATCTTAGATCATGATGCGCTTCTCTATTGTTATATTATCTGTGGTCATCCACGCTGCATTTGCAATGCCCATCCCATCGGGCTCAGGCTCGGACTCCGAAGGCTCGGGCTCGGAGGCGGGTTTGTATCCCTCTCACCACTCAGCCCAGTGCTTGCTGATGGCTTTGTACTGTTTTTAGGCTCGGAGGGTTATCATAAGTTGATTGCTATGACCCCATATTGCCACTTCAGCTTATCACTCCTATAGCTTAGGTCATGCCTCAAGTACTCAGGCTGTCAAAGAAAATTTCAAAATGCCATCTTGGGCAAGAGGGGACCTGAAACAATACTGTGAGTATGTTAGCATGCAGTACAAGTTGATTCACTCAATGCCAATTCATCTTTGCAGATGGGAATGTTCACCCAGAATATCAAGGTGAATATGGGAATAGCAAGCAAGTTCCAGGTTTAATATCAACTAATTATTTGACTTTGTTAGGGCATTATACGGGTATGCCTCCACATACAAAACCTTTGTTCCATGATACTTCAGGCATGATGTTGCCTCCAAGTGAGTATAGCAATGATCATGATGATAGTCAATGTGAAATATTAACTGGTATTCAGGTAAAGAACCACCACCTCGGTATTCTGTGGACACATTGGAACCTCCAGGTCAGAATATAACAATGATTGTCAGTGTGAAATATTAACTTTGATACATAATTTATCTTTGCAGGCTCAGGTCAATCACATCAAAGCCATGACCCCACACCCTTATCTCCACATTTTCCACAAGTAGCCCCAGCAGGTAGGTATCCACCAGAATGTCAAGTTCCATGTAGCATACTAACTGGATTATTTATCTTTGCAGTCACCTCTGTGCATTCAAGTGAAGCTTCAGGTAAATATAGCAATGATAGTCAGTGTGAAATACTAACTTGATAATGTGCATTCCCAGAATACTACTTGAACATACAACTAGAACCTAAGGAATATAAACAGCTGGTTAATGTGCGCTGGATGTGGCCACCTCAGGCTCACATCAACCAGAGGGCAGTACTTCAGGTAAATATGGCAATGGTCAGTGTGAAATGCAAACTTGATAATCTATTTTTTAGGCCCACATCAACCATATGACAACACTGCATCTGCTCCAGGTAGGTATAGGCGTAATCTAGCAGAATCATGGTCTAACTATCCAACAGCTTCCCATGGGCTACACCGAC
>QMFE01001073.1:0-25315 GCA_003314665.1 Tricholoma sp. MG77
ATTCAGCTGGATCTGTTGGGATGTCCGCATGTAGTTTAACCAGATCAGAGACGTCTTCAATCTGCGATGCTGATTTTCGTTTCCCGTGGGCTCTTTCTCGATCGTGCTCAGGATCGATCTCCATGCCCTCATCGGCTTGATACAAAGCAGTGGTACCAGTCACGATCAGTTCTCCGTTTGCCGCCTCTCGTATGGCAACTTCGCGTGACTCTTCGTCCTTCATCCATTTCTCCCACCCCAAACGGTATCGCCGGCCCATCTTTACATACAGTTCTCCTTCCAGCGCACTCAGTGCCTGCTTGACCTGTGCCAATCCCTCTGACTGTGTTTTCAACTGTCCTACTACGCGTTGGCTCTCAAGGATTTCTCCTTGGATATTACCAAGCAAAGCGTGCGCTTGCGTGGTGTCCCGTTCTTTATCGCGGAGCTCTTGATCAAATGAAGCTGCTAGGCTGTCTAACATGCTTGCCATGTCATTGACGCATCTCGTGCTTGCCTTTTGCCCAGAAACCGAGTGGTGCAATGGGGGTCTGTCACCATTTGCAGGAGCGAAGGAGTAGTTCACAGGTGCGCCCGGAGGCGGGTAAGTGACTTGGGCGTTGCGAAATGACATAGACTGTGCACGGGATGCAGGGACCGGCGAGGACCGAAATCTTTCATCTTCCAATATATAGTCTTCTGTACTCTTTCCGTCGTTGTTAACAAGTTTGGGGTCCGCACCATGGTCAATGAGAATTTTCACCAGACGTTTACTCCTACATCGTGCAGCCATCGTTAACGCTGTCTCCCCATCCTCGTCCTGAAAGTTGATGACATCGGCCAACTCTTTAGGATAGTCTGCGAGTCGAGTCAAAACTGTCTCCATGTAATACCGTGCCGCATGGGTCTTGCCCTTAGACATGGCAACATCCACAACGTGGTGGAAAAGGGTGCGATTGTAGTTATCGATATTGAGAGTAGAGCGGTGGAGGAGCTCATACAGCTCTGGAAATTTACGCACGTCGTAATTGTTGGCAAACATGACGCTGCGCATCAAAGGAGTTTGACCAGCTTTATTCACCTTGAAAATATCGGCTCCAGCTGACAACAACAGTTTAACGATACGGATACGGCCCATAGCACAAGCCCAATGCAGAGCCGTGTGTCCATCATCGTCAATCGCCATATCTGGATCGAAGTCGGGAGGCGGAGAGATCAGGACAGGTGGAATCTGATTCGTATCGGAAATGAAATACTCTAGAATTTGGTCACCGTATGTGCGAGCGTCGCTCATGGTGTTGCTATCACCCTCTTCTGCGGGAGCATCATAATGATCGTCCAAAGAACGGCGGTATTTGTTCCGCCGATTTCCACTATGAGGATCATCCACACCATTAGTTAGGAGTGAAGGTTCAGGGCTGTGTATTGGAGATGGAGTCCGGGAGCTCGAAGACCCTTCCGATGGGGAAGGAGTCATGGAACCATCCCCCGAGCCTCGAACTGAAAGAGTATCTTGGTCCGACTCTGGGCCAGCCAAGTCCGGCGCTTGCCGGCGGGAAGATCGCGTGTTGATTACGGAAGTACTCGAAGCCGAATCTGCAGCAGGAACACGGCGTGGCGGGCGAGCTGTAGTCGATACCAAGTGCTTCGGCGCTAGTGGGGGACTCTTGGCAGCAGGTTGAAATTCGATAATGGGACGTAAGAGCTGCTCGCAGTTGTATTGCTTAGCCAATCCCAGTCCACGCTCGAGGGGGATCCATGTACCTATAAGATTATTGCTACTCGACAAGAGTTTGACGCGTCACAAGGCACAAACCTTGATATTTGCCATATCCGCCTTGCACTTTCTCGTGTTCTCCTTTCTGGACCTCGCGCTCGAGAACGCGAGTACGCTGCGGTTTATCAAAGCCAGCAACTTTTAGTATTTGAGTTGCGTTTAGCCACGAATCAGCGCGGCGGCGCATGACTGCGACGCCCTTGCACATCCTGCCCGTGTAAAGACGGTCATTGAACGTGTAACTTCGCGCCAAATCATACGCACATCTCATACACGGGAATTCCGCTGTATGTAGCCTGGTGGAAATGGAGTCAACAACAACGACAGATGTGAAGACCAAAGGGATTGACCTTGAAAATCTGAGCTTCAGGCATATTCAATATTGACGCTTGCAAGATCCTTTTCAGTCAAAGATATAAGGGTACTGTCCTTGGCTAATATTCTGCCAACTCGGGTGACCTCAAGCTTCAAGGTGTGGGACTCGGAAGTCGTGGGGTGACTTTGGGGTGACTTCAGTGGACTCGGATGGAACGCGTGCAACAACAAGGACAAATATCCACTGTTCACTGTTCTAACTTCTGCGGGCTAAGGGCTTCAGCAGTGGTACTAAGTACTTGCATTCAATATTATGCATCATGCCCGACAACTTCCAAATATCAAATTATATCAGACATTTCGTGGAAACTGAACATATAATACTAATACGTTTACCAGTTCGACCGAACACTGCCTAATAGTAATAGTGAGAACATTATCCCCCCCCTTTTAAAAAAAAGTCCTTTGGAGTTTATGATATGGGTGGGACTCACCTGCCATGAAATGTGGAGGTTATATGATAAACGTTTAGGACTCGGAACTATTAGCATCAACCACTGGCAACGGGAGTGACTTCCACTCCTAATACCATCAAACAACTACTCACGTGCATTGAACTGCAACACGCCTCTTTCAGCCTCCATTCATCCTCGCTCGTTCTTCTCTACATTCACATCCCCTCCGAGCCCCCAAATGGCTCCAATGTGCGAGCCTTTGTGCCATTTTGGTGATAGGTCTGTTATTTGGCGCTCCAAGAGCCCTTGCGTTCAATATCCGAACTTGGAGATAATGTTTGCCCGCAGGCTTTATTTCACAACATTCCCCCATCCGCCCCCTACCCCTCAGATGCTGAACCGTCTCCCCGGAGAACCAGGAAATCAACCACGCGTGCGCGCGCGACCCAGAGGTGGCCCTTCTGCCTCACCGGACGATTCTGCATCGTATTATTATTTCACGATCGACGACCAGCTTCTCTACCTCTCATTCTTCCAGGACTGGGGGCCACTCAATATCGCAATGGTATACAAAGCATGTATCTTGATTCACGAACTCCTCGAGGTATGTCAGGATTCTCCAACACACATTTGCCGCATGCCACTCACGTGAATGTGTACTGTCACTCAATAGGATAAGGATCTAGCATCTCACCGGCTCGTGCTCTATTCCTCGGATGACCCGCGACGAAAATCGAATGCCGCATTGCTAATGGCTCTCTATGTCGTAAGTTCTTTGGGGAGTATGGTTTCATATCATAAGCTAAAGGTTAGTGAGTGTAGATGATCGTGCAACGACGCGCACCATGGGAGGCCTTCCATCCAATCGCCGAAGTCGAATTTATGCCTTTCCGAGATGCAGGCCGCGGCCCGTCTGACTTCAACTTGAATATCCAAGATTGTCTCTGGGGAATGTGGAAGGCCATGCAAAATGGCCTCTGCGATATGAATGAGTTTAGTGTGGAAGACTATGAATTTTATGAAAAGGTGGAGAATGGGGACTGGAACTGGTTAACGCCTCATTTTATAGCATTTGCATCTCCAGTGGATGCAAATTGGCTCAAGCGGGAGAAAGAGGTGAAGGAAATTTTTAAATCATCGGGGACGAGCACATCCACAAGTCGGCCTAGTTCTTCACCCCCATCTGCGAGTTCCAGCAATCTTGCTTTGCAGCGCAAACTCCCCCAGCCTTTCCTTAACTGTTTAGACTATTTCGAAAAACGAAATATCAGACTCGTCGTTCGTTTAAACACCGAACTTTATGACCGAAATACCTTTCTGGATCGCGGGATCGACCACATGGAGCTTTACTTTGACGACGGCACGAATCCCACTGATGAGATCGTAAGGACATTCATAGATGTTGCAGATCGCGTCATCGAGGGAGGAGGTGTAGTAGCTGTTCATGTAGGTGTTACTTCCAATTCTTTTGATTTGATGACTAACAATTCGTAGTGCAAAGCAGGTCTGGGTCGAACGGGTACATTAATAGGTGCCTATCTCATCTGGAAATACGGGTTTACGGCGAACGAAGCTATTGCCTTCATGCGCATTGTTCGGCCAGGCAGTGTGGTCGGGCCCCAACAGCAATACATGTACCTCAAACAACTTGAATGGGTGAAATGGGGCGCAGTAGACGAGATGCGGAAACTCCAAGCAGGGACTGCGATCGCTGCTACAACTATCGTTACCCCTGCTACCCCTCCCGCGGAAATGGACGAGGACGTAAACGCTATGCAAACGACCCCAATAGCTTCTGCCCAGATGCATGTAGTTCTTCCCCCCGTAACTCCAAGTCGACACATTGCATCAGCTGCAGCAAAAGCAACAACTATGGCCCCACCTGGTCAACCGCGAAAGACTCCCGTCACCAAACGGCTTGCACGGGATTCAGATGAGGACGAATCGGATGATGTGCTTCCCGCGTTACGCATTGCACCTGCTCGTAGTAAACTAAAAACATCACATCCAGTAACATCGCGAGGCATCACGTCGTCAGAACAACGGCCAACACGTGTGACAAGGTCGACAGCTGGTGCGCTAGCCATACGCAAGGCTGGCGCCGGTGCTTCAACCCCTGCCTCGCCAGTGAAACCCTCAGGTCAAGGTCCCAACAAGATACCTAGGCTTGCCACTACTCGGAATACCTCTGCTGCCAAAGCGGCAGCAGCCTCTGCTACTCATTCCGACTCTTCCCAACAGTCACGCCCGATCTCTGCACGTCGTCTACCACTACCGCCGCCTCCTATACCCTCACGACTTCCTACCCTAATCCCATCAAAAAGACCACATCCGACTCATTCATCGTCATTGAGCGAAGTGGCGAATGCTACCGTCAAGCGTGCGAGCACAGCATCAGATGCGTGGATGACGAACAATACGTCTGCCGTAGTGGTGCCGGCCACGAAGTCGGCGCGTCCTGGACTGCGAAGCGTGAGACGCAGGCGGAGTAGCTTCAGCTCAGCCGATGTAGTTGCGTGACGCCATTCACTGCAACTCGGTCCAGCGATACACAATTTCAGTGGATTTATCTTTCTTTTGGTCTTCGTGTCGAATAAGATATACCATTTCTGTGGGTGCCGTTGTGATCTGTCATGTGCATTTCCCCCATACCCCCCCCATCCATCCATCCAGCTTTTATTATTGATAGGTCATATTAGCATTTATGTATTCTGAAGAACCACCTCACCACCGTCATTGATTGATCCTGTAGGCCTTATCCCCGCATCAGTGCCTTCCACTCAGTATTTGCATATTGACTGTATATATAAGTTGTTAAGGTCGTAAAGCATTGTATCATACAAAGCTGCAGACTTCATGTGATTATGAGGAGTACTTGCGTATGCACTCGAAGAACCATCGCAGGTCGTCTGGGTTAACTCCCGGTGTAATTCCATGCCCAAGGTTCGCAATCCAGCCTCCCTTGCCGCAGAAGCCTTCACACATCCGTTTAACACCCGCTTCGATTGCATCTCTGCCGCCGTAAAGCAAATCTGGGTCTAAATTTCCCTGCAATGCGACCTTGTCCCCGACAACCCGCCGAGCTTCGGCCGGATCGACACACCAGTTGAGTCCGAGGACATTGTAGCCAGCTTCCTCGGCTAAGAAGTCCAGCGCGTAATTGGCGCCTTTGGCAAAGAGCGTCATGGGTGTTTCAGGAAGGTTCTCAGCCGCCAGACGGGCACGTACTGTCATAGAAACATGGCGTAGGGTGGGGAAGGAAAACAAGGAGAAGTCGTGCGGCGAGAGTTCGCCTGCCCATGAATCGAACACTTGAAGAAGCTGTAAAGATCACAGATGTTATGCGAAAGGCCGATATAGAGAGCGTGGACATGCCTGTGCCCCCGCCTTTACTTGACCAACAAGGAAGTCTACGCAAACACCTGCGATACACATGAGGAGTGCCTTGGATTCCTCAGGATATTTGAAAATCCACGTCTTGGCCTTGGTAAAGCTCTTGCTACCCCCACCCTCGATCATGTACGCAAAAAGCGTCCAAGGCGCACCACAGAATCCAATCAATGGAACCTCACCCTTGAGCTCTTGTCTAGTTTGTGTGATCGCCTCAAAAACATAGCCGAGCTCCTTGTCGACATCAACCTTCAACGATAACTTCCTTATGTCGACGGGCGTAACGAGAGGGTCAGGGAAATAAGGACCAGGGTTCATGATGACTTCCATGCCCATAGCCTGAGGAACTACAAGTATATCGCTGAATATTATTGCTGCGTCGATAAGACCTTTGTATCGTTCAATGGGTTGGAGGGTGATCTCCGTAGCCAGCTGTGGGGTCCTGCATATTTCAAAAAATTCGTGTGACTGGCGTACTTTTCGGAATTCTAGAATATGCTTATTCAGAAAAGTAAGCTTGTCATTGAATGGGTAGGCTGAGACCAGGTAGGTAGCGTCCAGCCTGCCGCATCACCCAGACTGGTGCGCGTTCAGTTTGTTCACCTGTAACAAGAATGAGATTGACAGTAATAAACGACAGGTTCAGCTCCTAACCTCGGGCAGCGCGAAGTAGTAAATCGTTTTTGAGAGTTGGAAAATCGGTGGTCATTTTATACTATGGTTGAAGTCACTGGTGAAAACGTGAATCGCAATCTAATCTTATCTCGACACGTCGGACTGACTCAGTACTAAGGTAGATCTCGTTCAGAACCTGCATGATCACGTGAAATGCGTGACATTCTACTAAATCATAATTGGCATCCTACTACATGGTGTTTTTAAACATTGTGGCCCCACAGAGTTATTAAAAAGTGTTGTTAACAGAGATCTGTCGCTTTAGATTTGCTAAAAATGTTGAGGTTGAACTGCCATTAGGTTTGCGAGTGCTGAATCTGGATGCTGTGACCATGTTGTCACAACGATAGGTTCTCACTTCGAGAAACCTAATGGAAACTTCCAGTCACTCTTTTCCTACTGTAAAACCTTCAGCCCCTAGAACCATATGACTTAAATAATTCTGTGGGAATGGATTTTTTATAAATGTGTTGTGAAGAGCCTTCAACAGCAAGCTGTTCAAATGTCACGCATTTCACGTGATCACGCAGGTTCTGAACGAGATCTACCTTAGCACTGGCAGGACTTTGATGCTGTATGTCTATCATCACGAATCCCACTCATCTTGTAGACGAGTAAGTTTCTGAATTCTTTGGTCCTACGACGAGCCATTTTGATTGTTCAAGGTTCAAAAAATCTGGCGAATTCGACCGTATTCGACGAGAACTTCTTTCACACTTCCAACAAAGCGTGAGTACTCCACGTTTAAATATTACGTTGAATTATTACCTGAAAAACCCTCCGAAGGATGGAATCTCTACTTTCAGGACTCGTATAGAAGATATTGCACGGCAAAGACTTACATCCGACAGGAAGCTGCGACATCTGCCCCCAGAGTCTGTTTACAAAGAGCTCATGCAGGAGATGGACAGGTTAGCTCAGGAATGACGTCGGTTTACATTCTGTACAAATTGAATATTTCTTGGATAAGATTCCCCCTCGTCGAACGTGCAGCTGCGGATGTTAAAATACTTTCCGATCCCATTTTTACAGCAAATATCCGCAAGTCTGCTCAAAGGATCCTTCGCGAGGTCAAAGGGAGCAAATCTCAGTCACAAATACATGTTCGAAACGGTTCGCCTTGCATTAGATCTCCGCAAACAGTTCTTCATTGACATCGGGGTACACAGACAAGGAGAGTAATGTAAACCAGGGAGCGTCCATGCAACCCGGTGTGATCCACTCCTCTAACTCAGCGTCGAAAGGTGTGTTCTCGAGGCCGTCGGCGGAGGCATCTACTCTCCGATCTCCGAATGTTACATTTAACACGAATTCTGTCATGCTTCGAGAAAACTCGCAGGTTCTAGAAAGCAAGAAGATGGATATATCCGCTATGCCTGAACAACCTGGTCCTTCACCGACCATTCTTACAGAATCTGACCTCACAACAGCCGGTGGCGCCCCCTTGGTCGACGTGGAAATGGCGGATGAATCACAGTCAGGTGAACGTGCGAAGACTCTCGCATAGCAGATGCATTATGAATGGACATTAACTTCGTAACGTTAAAAAAGTTTGTTTATGAGTCTGGATCCATACAAAAGGATATATTACGATGTCCAGCAAGCACAAGTAACGAAGGAAACAAGATATGTAATCAATGGCAGCCATTACACTTCCAATACACAAGCAGCAATGCCAATAGATGAGGCCAATTACCGTGACTCGAGCTATTCAGCCTGGATCAAAGATACTGCTCTTCGGGAGCGTGGTTTGATAGTACATTTGAATGGCTTAGGGTGACTGCAAGGAATAGGTTATCGGAACTTTCGCTGGCAGGACAGGCTGTTGTCACTGTTGTCATACCTAATGGTTCCCGTTGTGTTCTCGTGAACGGGTTCGATGATCACACCGTTCTCGATGTATTTGGATATATCAAGCGCGGCTAGGGACATCGCACACGAGATAAATACCGAAGCATCGGCGAGGTGTAAACCTATGAGGTACGTTAGTTAGTCTCACTTCTTGTTGAATATTTCTCAGGGAAGCTACCTGGACAAATCCTGTCAATTTATTGTCAAGATTCGCGGTGCAACTGATTCAAGGGAAACACTAACCGTCTGCCAAATCCAAAGCACAAACCACGTGGGTCAGGCTCAGCTGCCTTGTTTCCTGAAGGTATAAACCGGCTTGGATTAAATAAATAAGGGTTGGCGTAGGTCCTTGGGTCATGCATGAGCTTCCTTTTCAAAATGCCGTAACAGTTAATAAACTTTAAGCATTTCTGAATATAAGCTAACCATATATTGGCGATGACAAGCGATCCCTTGGGGATCAAATAGCCTGCGTGAATATCGTCCTGTGTTGCCCTATGGGGTACGCCTGAGACGACTCTATGTCAGATAGCTGGGCTTCAGGGAGAGAAGAACATTCACACGTAGGGACAACAGAGTTCCAGCGAAACACTTCCTTGGTAATAGCATCTATGTATGGTAGATGCTCGCGGTCGGCGAAAGTAGGGAGCCTATCGTTACCGACCACAGCATCAATTTCTGCCTGGGCTTTGTTCATAACTTCTGGGTGGAGAGTCATGGCAAGGAAGAAGGAGTATACCGCTGATACAGTCTACGAAAATGAATGCGATCCTCCGTAGAGATCACCTAACGTGAGACTTACAGTATCGGCCCCACCTATCACAAAGGTTAGAACCGGACTTGGAGTATTGTAAAATGACTGTACCTGAATATAGACTGGCTGCACTCCATTTGAGATTAAATTCTTCCTCGGGAGTAAGATGCTTATTTTCGAGCATATTTGATGTGAGCGAAGCCAGAGCCGTACCAGCGGCCTGTTAGCTGAAGTTAGTGATCACGGAGCCTATACGTCTGAGATTCGGACCATTTCCTGCTTCACAAACTGATACGGTTGCTCGACCATTTGGACAAGAGTCGATGCCCAAGCTTTTGCTATCCTCTGGAACCCAGCTCCCGGAAACCAAGAAGGGATGTGACGCACTGGAATCATTTAGATTAGTGAGATTTCTACGCGATAGAGGATTCCATTTCATTACAGGGAGGAACGAGATCAACTAGGAATGCGCCGGGAATCGTGGAAAGCGAGAATTGTTCTGTGGCTGTGTCTGCAAGACGGACAAATGGATCGTTTGTCTCTTGAATCTCATAGCCGTGCGAAATACGAAGTATTATGGCTCCAGCAGTCCTAGCATCGTCAATCATTCACATTCAACGCGCTCAATTAGCTGACGGCGGTGCAAACCTACCATCTAACGTGAGCCGCGAGGTCTGCAGGTTTGGCCAACACTCGGCGAAGAAAGCGGCGAGTTTCAAATTCTTCTAAGGGCAGAAACTGTCTGATTGCAGAGGAGCTCCCGATTGCCTGGTGGAACAGGCGACGGAATCGACGGAAGCGGTCGCCATAGGGTAACAGAACAAGAGTATTCTTCCACCCAACAAGCTCACCTCCCATGTGCAAAGTTGGACGGTCGGAGTAGATTGAGTTCTTCTTCTCAAGCATCTCAATCGCAGCTTCCGCGGAGTTGAGAATAATGAAAGACTGGCCCAGCACAGTGACAGAACATATATCACCTTAAAGGAAAGGAGAAAAATGTCAGTAAGCACAAGTCGTAGCCTCATTCTATAGACTCGCCCCATCGTTCGCCCCACCGGGCGAAGGTCAACCACTCCTTCTCAGAGGGCATATCGAGAATGTTTCCTACTACCGGCAGGCCCTTGGGACCGGGTGGAAGTGCAGGTCGTAGGCTGAATCTCCGAAGAAATTTTTCGAAGACAAATAAAGTAAGAAAGGCGAAGAATATATCAGCGATGGTTAAGTAAGAGAGTGCCATTGAGTCAGCAAGACGGGTTGCGGCTGTGGGGAGGAAACCAAATGAGTGTCGTTAGTATGGATGGTAAAGAAAATGAAATCGGGTTTTAAAGCTAGATGTCAAGATAGACCACCAGATAGGATCAGTCCAAATTTGGGATCCGGCACGAGGTCGATGGACGGAGCCGTTTTTACGAACAATTCATAGAGAGAAGCCCGCGGTAATCGTAACATGAAGTCCAAATACGCTAGAAGAAGGGTCACAAGGCAACGACAGAAACTGACAGATATCAATTCGCATGCACGGACGGGCTCAAGATAGTGTGTTGGCTGCCGCATTCAATGCTGCGGTTCCTAAAGATCACGTATATGGCGAAGGGCCAATTGGAGATGCGAGGTGAATCTACCACTAGATCATCGAAGGTCCGGCACGATCTTGACCTGGCTGGGGGCCAAAGAGCCGACTTGGAGCAAGAACGAGCAACTCGAGATTTGCAAAGAAGTTGCAAAGAAGTCCGACCATGAGGCGAATGCCAGCGATGATCACCACGAGGACATGAGGTCGTTTTCTACAGGATGGGCTTGCCACACTATATCTTCTCCAGACTCAGGCTGTGATAGGGACGGTCATGTGCATGATTCGTTGAAGGAAGAAAGGGCTGGGACCTGGTGGCACACAGACTCGCTGGCAGCAGTGTTGCCAGTGAATTACTAGTGTTGTGTGGCAAGTCAGCGAGAATGATTCGCCACTTGCCGGCGCGGCGAAACATCTGGGGGGCTGGCGAGACATCAAATTACCATTTTTTCGGTTCGAATTGCAATCTGTAGCTAGTTCTGTGCTTCCAAGGACTGTAACAATGCAGATTTGTCCCAATCCTCTCTCCCTGTAGCCTTTTCTCAAGTTCCTCATTGACTGTCATTGGAATGGCACCTGCTCTGATGTTATCTAGCTCCAAAATGTTGTATACTTGCTCCAATGGACCTTCTGCACCCTGGCACCATTTTCATACTCCCCAATGGTTGTTAAACAGTCATACCAAGGCCCTTGTGAATTGTTGTCCTGATGCAAAGGTGTCATGCAGTTGCTAATCAAACTGTATCCTGAGTAGGGTACAGCATGGGTGCGAGTCAACCTGCGGTAAGTAGGTGGCGGGTTTGACAGGTACGGGTACAGTTGCTGAAATCCCGCCTGTGGCACACCATACCTGTTTTGGCGGTGTCACAGTTATTAACGGGTATTTAAGTCACCGGCTGCGGAAGATGCCGGACATCGATCAACAACAAGTCGACAAGTCCATCATGAGGAAATCGTTTGTAAGTATTTCTATCTTATTTCATAACTAACTGTTTTTAGGTCCTAAACTATGGCAACACAAAGCGAACGAAACAGGCCCAAACAACATTTATCATTGTTTGGGCCCCAGGTATGTTTTTGTTTTTGTTTGTGTTTTTGTTCATTCAACTAACTTTATCCTCATTATTTACAAGTTTTAACTCACTTACAACAATGCCACTACCCAACCAACACATCCACACCCGCCAACCAAGGAACACCCGCCTACCAGCAACAACAAACCACTGCTGCGAGCAACTGCTTGCAGGGTGGAAATATGGAGTGATGAGTATGGAGACAACAAGCAGGCACGACAACGATGAACAATGGCCACCACAACCACAACCACCACCATCACCACCACAGAGCCCCCAACCGCTGCTGTGAGCAACTGCTTGCGGGGTGGGAATGAGGATTGAGGATTGATGATGACAATGGCCACCACTGCTGTGGCAGCACCACAGCACCCCCAACCGCCACTGTGAGCAACTGCTCGTGGGGTGGAAATGGGGAGCAACAGAGAAGGGGGAGGTGGGGATGCGAGCAATGAGGACAGGGACAACAACAAGTGACAAGGAAGACGACGGCAATGATGTGAAACAAAAAAAGGCCCAAGAGACATCGGCATCTCTTGGGCGTTAGGTAAGTGTTCTTTCTTTTCTCATTTCATTTCCTTGTTATTAACCAAAAACATTTTAGGTATTGATTTTACTATTGACGACGATGACTGGCACCCCCTGACCCACCCCCACCACTGCCATAAGCCCCTGCTCGCAGGGTGGTTGGGCGGTAGCAAGACCATACACCCACAACAAGGGCCACAAGGACCACAATGACAGCACCCCCAACTACCGCTGCGAGCAACTGCTCATGGGGTGGAAACAGGGGAGCAACAATGGGACAAGGATGAATACAGGGAGGATGAGCCACCACGAGCGGCGACACGGAGCAGCAGCAACAGCAGCAGTGATGAGGAACTGCCACCACTACCATGGGCTGACGGGGAGCAGGAGCGTGACAACAACAACATCGAGACAGTGGAACAGGGACACAGGGATGGGGAGGACTAGATGACAGGCACAAGGACGAGGATGGCACCAACAGTGGGAAGGGGAGGGGAACAATGATAACAACAATGCGACAGCGGGGAGGGTGGGGCCAATGGGGCCAACAGGACAGGATGGAGGATGGGGAGGACATGACAGGACAATGACAATGACAGGGCAATGATGCCTGCATCACAACCCTCTCCCCCATGTTTTGCATGGGGGGGGTTTTCTCTTTGTAGTATTTTAGTATTGTATACAATTATTAAATAAATAAATTTCTCTGCCGCTCGTCTTGAGCAGAGGTATCTTTTTTTTTGCCTGCCAGTGTGAATGTAAATCAATAAGTAACATAAGCCTTTGTGTCATTCATTTTTTCAATTTTTAATTGTAGCTTAGGGGGTGTAGTTAAGTTAGTCAAGGGATTATACAATACAAATACAGGATATTAAACAACATAGGACATTAAATACAAGGCAAAAATATTGTCAAAACCATGGTGTATATACATGGTGTCACACCTGTGGTGTTTCATGACAGACTGTGGTAAAAACCTGTCACTGTGGTTGCAGTGTTAGGACAGGTGTGGTGTTGGCAGGTGCAGGTGCGGTGTGTGAATTTTTACCCATGGTGTGACCTGTGCTACACCCTAATCCTGAGAAAGGTGTCATCCACAGCCGTAAAACCTCCAGGACATCCTCACCATCCTTTACCATCTCTGGATGGTCTGCCACCTTCTTCAGCACCTCCTGCCCAATCTCATACAATTCTGGATGAACAAGGCACCCATCAGCATGAATGATTCAGAGGTTTCTTCCAGCCATCCAAGTGTCAATACATAGGTTCTCTGATCTCTAGGCAATAGCACGGGTACTAAGGAGTGTCACGGGTATGGGTAACACCGTGAGTATTGGGTCACGGGTATGCACGGGTACGGGTATGGGATTGCCGTACCTGTGGAAAACCGCACCTGTACCCGCGGGTTTACGGGTATTCCGGTACTGAATTTCTGGTCAGGTGAGTGGTCATATGACCTTGTTGATTCACTCACGGCACACTTTGAGACTACACAATCCAGACCACCACCACCATAGTACCCCCAACCGCTGCCATGAGCAACTGCTCACGGGGTGGAAACGGGGAGCATTGAATATGGGGACGACGATGACAAAACGGAGCAGGCACAACAACGAAAACAACAACAACAATGAACAACAACAATGACAACAAGGACGGCCACCACCACCATGCCACACTCATAGCACCCCCAACTGGGGCCAAGAGATGTCGACGACGTTTCTTGGGCACTAGGTAAGTTTTTCTTTTTTCTCGTGTTATTTTTCGTTACTGACAAACTTTTTAAATACTAACTACTACTCCTGACAACAGCAACGACGACGGGGCACCACCACCACCACACCCACCAGTGACCACAACACATCTGTAACCACCGCCGCGAGCAGCTGCTCGCGGGGTGGGCAAGATGGGATGACAAGATGACTGGATGAAGGACAACAGGATGCACAACAATGAGACGATGGCGAAACAACACACCCACACCACCACTGCGAGCAACTGCTCGCAGGGTGGATAACGGGAACGGGAACGACGATGGAGAAAGGGCACAAAACGACGGAACAATGGGACAAGGAGACAACAGGACAAGGAGACAACGGGACGAGGAGACAATGGGACAACAGGACAACAGGATGACAGGACAACAGGACAACAGGACAACGAGATGATAGGACAACAGGACAACGAGACGATAGGACAACGGGACGAGGAGACGAGAGGACAACAGGATGAGGCCCACAGGCACCACCCCCCTCCCTTGCTCCAAACGCGAGTGGGGGTGGTTTCTCATGTTGTTCTGGGTGACAACCACCACCACCACCCCCTCCCTCGCTGCAAATGCGAGCGGAGGGGTTTTTCTTTTTTCTATATATCAATTTAATATAATTAAACTATTAAAATACATATTTATGCCGAAACCCGTGAATAAGCATGGGTAACCCGTGGAAACCCGTGGAAACCTGCGGTACTACCGTACCCCTACCCATGCGGGTACAGTGTTCATGGGTACAGGTACGGGTATGGGAAATTTTACCCGAAGGTTACCTGTGGCATTCCCTAACGGGTACCCAGAGCTCTACCCGTACCTGCATGGGTAGTAACCTGTTGACCCACAGGTTGGTACACAGTGGGTACACATGGGTGTTGATTCCTGCACGGGTTTCGCCAAGTATATAAATATTCTATCTAAACTAATAGATATTTAATTACATTAAGAACCACCCCCACCTTGTGTTTGCGAGCGAGAGGGGGGCAGTTGTTGTGACTTTTGGGCCATCATCATCTGGATCCCCATTGACCTGTCCCCTTCCATCACCCTTTGTTGTTGGCTGCTAGCACCTGTGATCCACCCTGTAAGGGCAACCTTATGTTCCAAGTTGCAACTTGATACTAGTCAGGGAAAACCAAAGTTATATAGAAATGCAGAGATGTACAAAGAGAGACCAACCTAGTCAGGGAAAACTAAAGAGAAAACTCTAAGGTGCCCCGAACTAGGGAACTACACTATATACTAATCTACATGAGGTGACCATGCCCCTAGGGTCATGGAAGATACATTTACGCACTTGTAGGTCCAGGACATGAGGCTGGGATGGGAGCTGAGTATGGTAGCAAGTTGCGAAGTCATTTCATGAGGCTCATTGACTGTTGTTGATGTTTGTAGGTTTTCTTGCAAGGCAGGAAGTTGTTTCTTGATTGTCAAAGATGTTTTGGAGACTTTGAAGTTAGTTCATGGAACTTCAAAGTCATTTCATGAACTTTGTAGGACTTTGTAGGTGTTTGTAGGCCTTCTCCTGTGTTCCCCTTACACACCCTGCGAGCAGTGGCTTGCAGGGCTGGGGGCGGGTGCTGGGTTGTTCCCCATTGTTTGTCATTGTCATCCCCCCTTGCTGTATTTCCCTTGCCTGTCCTTCACTGTCTCCTACTGGTCCTGTTACATGGTGGTGCTGGTCATCTGTCATTGGTGTTGGAGTGCTGGGTATCATGTGCCTTCGCTGTATCTCTGTGTTTCGTAGTTAAACACCTGTGATCCACCTTGCGAGCAGGGGCTTGCAACTGTGGTGGCAGGTGCTGGTTGTCAGGTTCCCATTGTTTTTGTTGCCCCCCTGCTGTCCTGTTGTTGTCATTGTCATTGTCAATAGTTCAAAGAAGTACCTAAAACATTGTTAGAAAAAGAAAAAGAACAAAAGCTTACTTGGTGTAAGTCCAGCCCCACAGACTTACAACATTACGACCAAGATGGCACAGCCACCGGTGACCACAACAACAACACACCGGCGACATACACACTGGCGAGATGCACACCGGTGACTGACATTACGACAAGACACTCACCTATGCCGCCACCATCTCACCCCCTGGTGCCAGCACAGCCACACACACCGCCAACACTATCACCCTCGCTGCCGACACAGCCACCTACAGTGCAGAAACAACTCACCGACACCAGACATACCAATGTCTGCATTACGGTGAATTACGGTCAACACACAGATTGCAACATCCCCCGGTGCTGGCACAGCCACTGTCAGTGACGTGCACTCATTCCCCCGGTGCTGCACAACTGCTGGCACAGCCACTGGCAACAACAGCAGCAACACACCAGCAACACATATACCAACAACACATGCACCAGCGACAATGCTCCTTGCATTATCGCCTCCCTATCCACACCCACCAGTGCTGACATTGCACCACTGATGCGGTACCTGCCTATTATGTGACCACGCCTGATGCGGCCTTCCCAAATCACACACTACGCTTGATGTGGCCTCCTTTTATTACACAACCGATCTTCTTATATATATCACTTATATTTTACTCCATGACCTTCGTTCCCACTTTCATGCAATGAAGGTATAGCATTATTTTACTTCCTTATTGTGTAGTAGCTAAGGTTCCCACTTTCATGCAATGAAGATAATTTGATCCTGTCATCACCATCCACCTAAGTCCAGTGTAGGTTGCCAAACCAGGCATCCTTCCACTTTTTTTTTGACACCGACAACATTCTTCAACATCTGACAAACCTACCCTGTCTCAGCACCTGTCCACCCCAACTCCGCTACTCACCAGGAGTGCGAGGAGACGCTTGCAAGAGACTGGAGACACTGCCCAGATCCAGACTTCACTGACAACGCGCCAAGACTGTCAGCCAACCTGCTCGGAACCTCCACTGCCATCGCTGTCACCATTCACCGACACTGACTCGTCCACCGACAAAGGTACACCGGTAACCACCACACACCCACACATCCACTGTGCCACGCAAACCGCTGGCCAAATTGTCATGTCCCCCACCACACAGCCACTCGCCAAAGTCAAGGTCACAAAGATGAAGGAGTGCCCAATGCTCACCACTGGGAAGATCACCCCCCTCATCATGCAATCATGGACCCTCATGTGCAAACACTACAAAAAGCATGGTGGCAAGACCAACACTGAAATTGTCAGCTATGTCGCCGAAGGCATGTTTGAACCGCGCCTTGTGGCATGGTACCAAGCCGACCAAACTCGGATTGATTCCCTCTCCCTCGATGGCTACCTCACGGAGCTTTCCAAACTCGTACTGGAGAAGAATTGGGCCCATGACATCCTTGAAACCATCCTCCTCGGTGCAAGGCGACTGTGTCTTCATCGACTGGAAGATTGAGATGGAGAACCTGAATGCCATCCTTGCCACCTCGGCACCGACCAAGGCGCTTACCAAGGACCAACTCAAAGTCCAGCTCCAATCCAACCTGCACCCCGACCTGAGACTCAACCTCAGCTTTGAGCCCGTCCTCACCACTGAGCTTGCTGCCTGGGCCCTTGAGGTCAAGGAACATGATGACCGCATGCGGGCAGAAGATGCCCGCACACAGAAACTGATTGATGCCTCTTCCGCCGCCCACGCTGTATGCCATGGCGAGAAGAAAGACCTCCTCTCCCGGCTTAGTGATGTGCCGACCACCGGCAGACACTCCTCCTCCTCTGCCGGCACCAGCAACCCTGAAAATACTGAGAAGAAACGACTCCCTGCCCTGACCGCCGAAGAGCAGGCCCTTCTCGAAAAACACGCTGGCTGCACGCGCTGCCACCAGTTCAATGCTGGCCACAATTTCTCTGACTGCCCGATGAAGGCAGACAACACCTCCAGATGCCGCCACTTATGTGACACTCATGGTGGCACCGCCAAGCAGGGGAATGTGAAGGATGCTGATACTGACTCGTACATCCCTCCCCCTTTCAGCATACCCCAACTCTTCACTACCTTATATGCCACTGGTCCCCTTGTTACTGAATTCCCCATTGCCATCCAAGCACTGATGGACATCGGTTGCCCCTCCACAGTGATTAGCCTCGAACTCTGCAAACTGCTCAGCCTCCGGCGATATCCTCTTTCCTCCAGGGAGAACAACATGTCATCACTGTCGCAACTGCCGCTACATTGTGAGGAGTATGTGAAATTGGAGTTGCAATCGGAGCTTGGGGTATGGAAATCGAGGGTACACAAGATGAAAGTAATTGAGGGATTACCATTCCCCATTATATTAGGAATGTCATTCCTTTCCTCCGAACACATAGTGATTGATTCACATGAGCGAATGGCCATCGACAAGCGATCTGGCTACGACTTCCTAAACCTGCCGCCTATAACACCCTGCACCTGGAGTGCACCATGGGTCACACCTCCACCAACTCTGAAGAAAGTTCGGGTCCCAAAACCGCTCACTCTCGAGCAGACCAGAGCACCTGCACTCGCCGGCTACCTGCTCCCCAGGCCCATCATCGCCACTGTATGAGACCAAATTGAGGGATTGGCCTTCCAAGAGGTCCTCAAAGCAAAAGACACCCAGATGAAGCAGAAATTTGCTGACCACTTCCCAATACACCTCCCCAACAGCACCACCGACATCCCTGGCCACATGTTCCACCGCATCCGGCTGAAAGACCCCAACAAGGTCAATAACAGGAAAGGATATGCAGCTCCCAAGAAATACCAGGAATCTTGGAAGTGACTGCTGGATGACCACCTGAAGTCTGGCCGCATATGACCATCCTCATCAGAATATGCATTGCCAGCATTCTGTGTGCCGAAATATATCGCCAGCGTACCAGACTTGACCATTGACCCTCACTGGGTAAACGACTATCGAGCTCTCAACAGTAACACAATACGAGACAGTTTCCCCCTACCCCATGTTGATGATATACTCGCCGACTGCAGGAAGGGAAAAATATTTGGCAAGATGGACATGATGAACTCCTTCTTCCAAACCCGTGTACACCCTGACGATATCCACCTCACCACCATAAGAACACTGTGGGGGCTATACAAATGGACCATCATGCCACAGGGTGGATGTAATTCTTCGGCCACACACCAGTGCCAGATGACTGACACATTGCGGGAACTCATCGGCAAGATTTGCCATGTGTATCTTGACGACATCATTATATGGTCACAAAGCATGGAGGAACATGATCAGAACTGCACAGCTGTTCTCAAGGCCCTCCGGAAGGCTAGTATCTACTGCAACCAGGCAAAATCTAACCTCTTCGCCACTGAGCTCTGTTTCCTCAGACACATCATCTCCGGTGCCGGGATAAAACCTGACCCCCGGAAAACCGACCGCATTGCATCCTGGCCCCAACCAACAACTGCTACCAACGTCCAGGGATTCTGTTATGTCCCGTGCAACCACGCTCCATAACCCCTACCCAACTCCAGATAATCATGCAACATTGTTCTGTAGGTGCTAAGCCTTCGCACATCTGTGCGCACTCGAGCGCAACCCGCGCACATACATCCGCGCATGGAGTGCACACTCGCTCATCATCAACCGTGCATGCTCTCGCTCTCGCTCATCGTGCTTGTGCTGCTCCCTCGCTCTTGCACCTTCGCGCTCATCTCGGTCATCAATACTACCTCGTCTCCATGCCATCGCAAGTCCATGTGGTATTACCCCCTCGCTGAACGATCTGCACATCCCAATATGTTCTTGCATTTGTCCTCTTACTTGTTCAGTACCTTCTCACTCACGCTTTTATTATCCGCCTTCCTATTCGCTCATCATTATCTTTTATTTTAAGTACGGTTATCTGAACTACGCTGCTCCGTGCATGGTGCGCCGCTCTTCCTACGTAGCTTAGTTCCTTGTATCTCACTTGTTAATCGAAAATCTAACCGACTTCGAACGCTTTCTCCCCGTTCTCGTTAAGTTCATCTCTTGCCGCAATCCACGCGCGCTTCACTCGCACATCCGCATGCTCACGCCGTGCTCGTCTACGCTCGTCCGCTCTACTCATGCTCCGCTCTTGCGTGTGTGCGCACGACCGCCACAGTTCTCGCTCCGAAGTTACGGTCCATCCAGATACCGAACAAGAGGCGCAACCCTATTGGGAAAGTGGTTGAAGCCAAGACCATGTGTTTTAGCATAGCTCCGTGTCCGCCCAACATCAGCTAAGTCCTCAGTGCACGTTCCCGTGCTGTCCCCAGTACCGCTGAGCTGTACCTGATCCTTCCTACGACCATGTCTCTCCTTGCCCGTTCGCGGTTCGTAACAGATTCCTGGGACTCACCCGATATGTGGCCACCTTCCTACCAGCACTTGCTGAATATACGAGCGTCTTGACACCCCTCACCACCAAGGAATGCGACCGAGTATTTCCGGCATGGACTGCTGAACACCAGGCCGCATTTGAGAACATCAAACACCTGGTTCTCGGCGCTGACTGTCTGTAGGTAATGGCATGGGTACTCCCACGGGTACCCAGAGCTCCACCCATACCTGTACCTGCATGGGGATTAACCCGTCGACCCACGGGTTGACACCCAGCGGGTCCCACGGGTGTCGATTCCCGCGTGGGTCTCATACCAAATATATAAATTATATATATTAATTCTATCTAAACTAACTAAGAAAAATAATAAACTTACGGCCCAAGAGACGTTGTCGACGTCTCTTGGGCCCCCCGTCATCCCTGCCCAATTGCTCCCCATTTCCACCCTGCGAGCAGTTGCTCACGGCGGTGGTTGGGGGTGCTATTGTGGTGATGGCCATCGCCATGCAGTGGCAGTGGCGGGTACTGGGTCATCCTCATTGTCTTGCATTGCCTAGTGGTTGTCCCCCTCGCTGTCCTGTTGTTGTTGGCCATTGTTTTCGTTGTTGTCCTCTTCTTTGTTGTGGTCGTCCTCCTCCTCTTCGTCTTCTTTGTTCTTGTCCTGGCCCCATCATCATTGTCGTTGTCGTGCCTGCTCCCTCTCCCGTCGTTCCTATCCCCATTGCTCCCCATTTCCACCCTGCAAGCAGAGGCTCGCAGCAGTGGTTTGTGATGCTGTCATGTTGGTGGTGGTGGTGGCGGCCGTCATAGTCATTAATTAATACCAAAAACTTTTAGTCAGTAACGATAAAATGAAAAGACAAAGAAAAAAAACATACCTACAGCCCAGGAGATGTCAACGTCTCCTGGGCCCTTTTTCTGCCAGGTCTTGTCATCCCCATTCCCTCGTCATCATTGTCACCCTCCCTGTCCCATTCCCGACGTCCCTTGTCATTGGACTGCTGGTGCTGGTGTGTTGGGTTGACCCCTCCTCGTTCGTTTGCCGTTGTTTGCTGTTCCTTGTTGTTGGGCGTTGGTGCTGGTATCTGGGTCGTCCGTTGCACCATCATTGTCGCCGTTGTTTGTCGGCTTTTCCTGTCATTGGCTGTCCCCTATTTGTCCCTGTCATCGCCAGTTGGTCGTCACCCTGCGAGCAGGGGCTCGCAGCGGTGGGGTAGTGGGGTAGTGGTGTTGGGCCCATTGTTACAAGATGATTATAACCTAAAAATGAAATCGAAGTAATTAGTGAAAAAGAAGGAAAAGAAAGGCAAAAACTTACCTGGGGCCCAAACGCCGATGTATGGCATTTGGGCCCATTTTCGTCCGTTGGCCATGGCTGTGTTTGGCATGTTGAGGGGCATGTGGGGGTTGAAGGAGCGGGTGATGGTGATAGGTGGATGAGGGAGGTGTCGTTGATGATACTGTGACAAAGTAAGTACAAAGGTAGGTAAATAACGCGTCAACAATCAACAAAGACGCGACATGCACACAAGACCAAATGGTCAGTGCACAGGCTGGGGGTATATAAGCCTCCCATTTCCCTTCTAAGATGGGCTTGCCCCAATTTTTATTTGTTAGTAATTAGTTATATAGTTATACATGTAATTTACTAGTTATATATTTTAGATTGTCCTCCCTCTTGGTGAGGGGTAGGCACAGGTTACAGGTCATGTAAATCATGACCTGTACTCATACCCGTGCCTACCTGTACCCGTAACCCGCATGGGTTCCCCTAACCCGTGCTATAGCCTAACTGTCTGACCGTAATTAATTATGAAGACAAGGAGGCGAACATCTATGTCACCACTGATGCCAGCGAACATCTATGTCACCACTGATGCCAGCGACCGCCGTACTGGCACCGTGCTGAGCTTCGGTGCAACCTGGGAAACAGCCCGGCCGGTTGCCTATGACTCCTACCAACTCAATGACGCTGAGAAGAATTACCCTGTTCATGAGAAGGAACTCCTCGCCATTGTCAAAGTGCTGAAAAAATGGAGGTCACATCTCCTTGGCGCCCATTTCGAGGTCTTCACTGACCACCGGACACTTGAATACTTCCAATCACAGAAGGAGATATCAAGACGTCAAATGCGATGGTTGATGTACCTTGCAGACTTCGACTACACCATCACCTACATCCGTGGCAAAGACAACACCGCCGCTGATGCCCTGTCCCGCATGCCTGATGCCACTCCTGATGCCTGTCTCGCAGCCTGTGCAATTGCACACACACGACATGTGCCGGACCCATTCACCGCCGGCATATTAAACATCACTGCTGACCAATCCCTACTCGACGCAATCATCACTGGCTATGAGACTGATGATTTCGCCAAACAGCTCACCAAAGATATTGACATGGGGAGCATCGAAGGGGCAACCCTCACCGATAAGCTCCTTTATGTCAGCCACTGGCTTGTGATCCCACAAGACCTAACAGTCCATGAATTACTTTACAACCTGGCACATGATACTCTGGGCCATTTTGGCTTTGACAAAAGTTACAAAGCCCTCCACAGTTCCTACTACTGGCCGAACATGCGCCGGGATTTGGAAAAAGCATATATCCCATCATGCTCCGAGTGCCAACATAACAAAAACCGCACATCCAAACCCACCGGTCCTCTGCACCCCCTGCCGGTCCCCGATGACCGGTTTAACACTGTTGCTCTGGATTTCATCGGCCCACTCCTGGAGGAAGATGGAAAGGATACTATCCTGACCATGACCAATGCCCTCAGCGCTGACATACGCATCACCGGGACACACTCCACATACACCGCCGCCCAAATCGCCGTCGTGCTCTTCTATGAATGGTATTGTGAAAACGGCCTAATGCTCCACCTTGTCTCCAACCGAGATGCACTCTTCACAGCCGAACTATGGACTGCACTCCATAAGCTCACTGGCGTCAAACTGAAAATGTCCACCTCCTACCACCCCAAAACCAATGGCAGCAGCGAACGGACGAACAAGACCATGAACCAAGCCATCCAGTACCATGTTGACAACAACCAGAAGGGATGGCTGGCTAAACTCCCTCACGTACAGTTCGCCATAATGAACACCATCAATGCCTCCACCGGCTTCTCCGGCTTCCAACTGAAGACCGGGAGATCACCTCACATCATCCCTCCAATTGTCCCCCTCGCCAAAAATGCGACCGTCAAACAGACCACTGCACATGAGATCATCACACGCATCACCCTCGATGTGCAGGAAGCACAGGACAACCTCCTTGCTGCCAAAATCCGCCAGGCGTACCATGCAAATGAACACCGGGCACCGGAGGATGTCTATGAGGTTGGCGACCTCATCATGCTGTCCACTGAAAATCGCCGCCGCAACTACAAACACAAAGGCAAGACATGAGTCACCAAATTCATGCCACGGCATGATGGCCCCTACACTGTCACCCACACCTTCCTGGAGCGCTCTGAATACACCCTCAAACTTCCCAACAACCCCAACACCTTCCCCAGCTTCCATGCACACCTACTAAAACGATATATATTCCCAACAACCTGCTCCTCTTCCCTGACCACGAACCGCCCCGACCACGGCCTATTGTCACCGAAGACGGCACCGAGGAGTGGTACATCGACAAAATCGCGGATGCTCGCTGGTGAGGCTGGGGTGTACAATACCTTGTCCGTTATGAGGGATATGGGAAGGAACACGACAAGTGGCATCCTGGCTCTGAAATTGCCGAGACAGATGCACTTGACAGATGGGAAGATGAGAATGGGACGGAGGTCTGAGACCCACTCAATTTTTTCAAGCAGGGAGGAGTGTAAGTCCAGCCCCACAGACTTACAACATTACGACCAAGACGGCACAGCCACCGGCAACCACAACAACAACACACCGGCGACATACACACTGGCGAGATACACACTGGTGAGATGCACACCGGTGACTGACATTACAACAAGACACTCACCTACGCCACCACCATCTCACCCCCCGGCGCCGGCACAGCCACACACATCGCCGCCGACACAGCCACCTATGGTGCAGAAACAACTCACCGACACCAGACATACCAATGTATGCATTACGGTGAATTATGGTCAACACACAGATTGCAACATCCCCTGGTGCCGGCACAGCCACCATCAGTGACGTGCACTCATTCCCCCTGTGCCACACAACTGCCGGCACAGCCACCGGCGACAACAGCAGCAACACGCCAGCAACACATATACCAACAACACATGCGCCAGCGACAATGCTCCTTGCATTATCGCCTCCCTATCCACACCCACCAGTGCCGACATTGCACCGCTGATGTGGTACCTGCCTATTATGCGACCACGCCTGATGTGGCCTTCCCAAATCACACACTATGCTTGATGCGGCCTCCTTTTATTACATGACTGATCTTCTTATATATATCACTTATATTTTACTCCATGACTGTAGAGTGTGGTAGGAGGGTGCTTATAACCTTCACACGAGGGAATACTAATCAGATGTATTCTCGTGTACTGCAAGGTATATGTAAGACTTGGGATTCCGGGCATAGCCACCCTGGCTATATACCCGGTAATCCCCAGTACTAATAAGTGCAAACACTGCCCTATATGGCAGTGCCCTCCTACATTCTCCCCCTCTTTGGCGCGCCTCTAGCCGCGCCAAACCTAACTAAAAAAGTTGTAATGAACGTATTAATGTTGTTCCCATGTAAAGAATGTGAGCTGTAAATTTTTACGTGTCTAATACACGCTGTCCATATATACAATAATTCGGCGTCTCACCGACGCCAGTCACGACGTCAGCCGCTCAGAGACCCACATCCCCCGACGGTTTAATAGCCGTGCTTATGTACCACGCGGCAAACGTCGAGAAAATTAAAAG
>QMFE01001086.1:0-12062 GCA_003314665.1 Tricholoma sp. MG77
CTCAAGTAAAATTGTCATTTGGCATCATCAAGATATCCCTTCTGTATTTTTGATATTATCACACTCTTATTCTGTGTAAGGGCTCATAATAAAATCTTTACCCCTCCCATTTTAAGTGGGGGCTGTGAACATAGTTTACAAAAAGAAACTAGTTACCAAAAACAAAACCACAGATTGCAATGACAACATAAATTAGTCAATATTATCACCCCTATTATCATTATCATAATCACCATCATCCTTCTCTTCCTCAAGACCATTAGCCTTGTTTGTTGTTTTTCAATCACCAGTCTCAGTACTTTACACTCCCCCACCTTTCCCATAGGACTCTGATTGGACTGCTCAGACTCCATCAGACTCCCAGTGGAATCCCAGTGGAGTCCTAGTAGTCTGCTGAACTTGGTGAAACTTTCACCAAGTACCCACAAAATAATGTGTGCAGACCAAGGATTAAACTCCAAGACCCAGGGAATGAAGTCACAAGACCACCAAACAAGTGTGCTCAACCAGTTGAGCACACTTGGAGAATTATTAGATGAGAATATAAATTCTATTTATTACACTGATAAAATTTACCCTTATACTTTATTTTTACCTCCCATGCAAGGGCCTTATTAAGACACAACATTTAAAATAAAATAAAATTTGATTACCCCCTTGTGTGAGATGCGAGGGGGCGGGTACTACACAATATACATAGAAATTTTATACCAACCCCTTGTGTTGCGAGGGGGGTATCCGATGGTATAGGGTCAAAAAAAAATTTGTTGAAAAGAAAAAAATTCCCCTGCACAACACATGGGGGGGGGGGGCATGGGCCAGGTTGTGATGCAATGCCTGTCAGCGCATCGTGGCGGCCCCTGGCCCATTGTAAGGGCAACCTTACGATCAGCATGAATATCACGCGATGCTTGCAAGGGAAAACCAAAGAATTAGATAAAGCCAACTATACAAGAAATACTACACACCTTGCAAGGGAAAACCAAAGAGAAAAGTCTAAGGTGTTTCCCTGCAAGGGTGCGACTATGTACAAGAAACTGTGTGACAAAGTAAAATAAACCTGTCTGCATGCAGAAGCGAGGCAGGGGAAGCGAGCACACATCAGGGGCGCATCAACAGTTGTTCCGCTATCTCTAAATGAGTTCAAGCGGTGTTCCATAGCTTCGGTGCTATCGTCGAAGTGCAGGGGGTGGTCATAGGCGAGGTGCGGAGTGGTAGGAAGTCGCCTGAAGCCGTACAAAGTAATTTGAAGTCATTCGAAGCAGTTCGAAGTACTTTGCAGGTGTTTCATGAGCTTCATAGGTGTTCGTAGGACTTTGTAGGTGTTCGTGGATGTTCGCTAGGTGTTTGCGAACGTTCGCAAGTGTTTGTAGGTGGTCGCGAGTACTCGCGAAAGGTTGCGCACAGTTGTAGACCTCATCAGGTGGTCCCCTGACACCCCTGCTCTCCTCATCACTGCTCGCAGGTGGGGGTGCTGTTGTGGTCGTGGCCATCGTTGTGAGGCAGTGGCGGGGGGTCGTCCTCATCCGCCTTCCCCTTCACCGTCGTTGTTCCCCCCTCATTGCCATCACCCTCCCCTTGTCATTGCCATTGCCTCCCTTCGTCCTCGTCCTGCTCGTCCCCTTTCTTCTCCTCCCCATTGCTGTTGTGCACCCTTTCTCCCCTGTCGCAGCGGCGGTTGGGGGTGCTGTGGTCGCCGTTGTTCCCCTGCCCACCACCATTGTTCTCCTGCCTATTGTCGTCGCCTCTGTCATTCCCCTTCATGTCCTCCGCATCTCCCTCCCTGTCGTTGTCATCCCCGCCTTGTTGTTGTTGTCCCTGTTACCTCGTTGTTGTCATCCCCATCCCCATTCCCCGTCGCCCCTTGTTGTTGGCTGCTGGGTTGTTCATTGTTGTTTTGCTGGCGGCGGGTGCTTGCGTTGGGCTGTCCCCATTCCCTCCTCTTCGTCATCCTGTCCCCGTCGTCCCCCTCATCACCTCATCCCCCTCGTCTTCTTGTCCCCATCGTCCCCCACCCAGCTGCTCCCTGTTTCCACCCCACAAGCAGTTGCTTGCGGCCGTGGTTGGGGGTGCTGTGATGGTGATGGTGGTGGTGGTTGTTGTTGTTGTTGTTGTTGTTGTCCCTGTCCATCCCCTGTCCCCCCTCATAGTACCTAAACAAGTTTTTAGTAACACAAAATGTAAACTAGAAGAAAAAAAACATACCTATGGCACAAGAGATGTCATCGCATCCCTGCCCCTGTTTCATCATCATTATCTCTTGTGGCAGTGGTTGGGGGGTGCAAATTAGTAACAAAAAATGAAATGAGAACAGAAAAAAAACTTACCTATGGCCCAAGAGACGTCATTGACATCTCTTGGGCTCTTTTTTGGTTGGTCTTCCTCGCTGTCTCCCTGTCATCTCCCTGTCATTGTCATCCCTGTCCCTGGCCTCACTGGTTCTCATCGTCCCCATCGTGGTTCCTCTGCCTTTCGTTCGTTTTCTCATTGCCGTCTGCTTTGTTGTTGGCTTGCATGTCATCGTCATTGTCATGGGCTTGGTGGGGGTCAGAGTGTCGAAGCCGCATGGCAGCGGCTAGCTTCGTGGGTAGGTGGGGGGTGCCAGAAGAGCGGTGGTGCTTAGGGGGTGCCACACTCGTTCCGCTGGCTTCCAAAGCCTTCTCGGCCCTAATAAATGAAAATAGTCAGTAATTATAATGAAAAACCGAAAGAAAAAGAAAAAGAAACGGGGGGTGGGACTGACGGGGTGAGGAGGACTGTTGATGATGGGTTCGTTGATTGTTGATTGATGTGAACTGACTCAGCCATCACGTGAAATTACTACTACATACAGAACAGAATTATATATCAAACTGTGGTCTTGTGGCTCAGTGGTTATATTGCTTGGGTATACTTAGTAAGCCTTTGTAAGGTTCCAGGTTCAATTCCCTACATTGGTATAAGGAATGACCAGGAATGAACCAGGTCATTCCTGGTGGATTCCTAGGGAATATTCCTGCTCCATTCCTAGTAGAACTGGGAATATTGAGAACGGAATGGGAATGGAATGGGAATGAACTGGGAATGACACAAGGGAATTTAGGTGAATTTCACTGTTCCAATATTCCTGGTTCATTCCTGGTCCATTCCTGGGATTCCCGGGATTCCTTGTGGAATCCCCAGGAATCCACCAGGAATTGGTAAAGTGCTCGAATTTGGGATGAATTTTCACACTGTAAATTTCAAACCTCAAATGGATGAAAGTCAGACATATGTTATTATGACTTTTTCATAGGTCAATAGGATCAAATTTCTTCTTGTAAATGAATGAATTATAGGGTGCTTTTAATACTGTAGATTTCAACCATTGAATAAATGGAAGTCAGACATATATTATTACAGGTCCTTCATGAATAAACAGGATAGAAATTTACAAAAGTGTTACTCATTACAAACTCAATTACTGACTTCATTACAAAGTGTCACTGATTTCATTACAAACTCAATTAGTATACTGACTTCATTACAAAAGTGTGATTTCATTACATACTCAATTACTGACTTCATTACAAAAGTGTTACTTATTTCTTTACAAACTGTTATTCATCTGTTACTGACCTCATTACAATTTATTTCTTACTCCATTACAAAAGTGTTACTGATTTCATTACAAACTCAATTACTGACTTCATTACAAAAGTGTTACTCATTTCATTACAAACCTAATTACTGACTTCATTACAAAAGTGTTACTCATTTCATTACAAACTTAATTACTGACTTCATTACAAAACTGTTATTCACCTGTTACTGACCTCATTACAAATTATTTCCTACTTCATTACAAACTGTTATTGACCTGTTACCAACCTTAATACAAAGAGATACTGACTTCATTACAAATTGTTTATAACATATGCAAATAATGTACTAAATGGGCACTCACACACATATTTCGGGCCTCTAGCTGGCCTCATCCTCTTTCTAAAAATAATAGCTGGTAGGATGAGTTCTATAAATATATTAGAGAGCCTAGGATACCGTTGCCAACTGGGGCCAGGTCTATTTTGAAATCGTGCGAGTCTGATTCTGGTATTCGATTGTTGATTTTGCAAGCTGCATTTGGGGTCCTGATATATACCAAGTGAAGTGTGACACATTGACGACTCAGAAATAAACAATACACTTGTCAACCCTGTGTCAACCGCAATATGCTTGAGTGATGGTGGCAGGTGATGCTGTTCTCCTAGTCTTTTGGGCGGCTTTTCTCTCAGCTCTCCTCCTTGCTTCCGCCACATCTGAATCTGCCTCGAAGATACCTGCTAACACTGTGGAACACATCCAAACAGTAAAAAGGGCAAAAGCAACATCACCTGCTGAGGGCAAGGGTGAGTTGCTAGTGATCATACCGTATCTGGCACTGACATACAACCTACCACTGTTCATGCCATCACACTGACAACCCTCCTCGAAGAAATGATGCCGACACACTTTTTGAACACTCACAAGCATCATGGCCATTGTTATGTCCCGTGCAACCACACTCCATAACCCCTACCCGACTCCAGATAATCATGTTAACATTGTTCTGTCGGTGCTACGCCTTCACACATCTGTGTGCACTCAAGCGCAACCCGCATGTGTACGTCTGCACATGGAGTGCACACTCGCTCATCATTGACTGTGCACGCTCTCGCTCTCGCTCATTGCGCTTGTGCCGCTCCCTCGCTCTCGCACCTTCGCGCTTGTCTCTGTCATCAATACTACCTTGTTCCCATGCCATTGCAAGCCCATGTGGTATTACCCCCTTGCCGAACGATCTGCGCATCCCAATACATTTCTGCATGTGTCCTCTTACTTATTCAGTGTTATCACACTCACACTTTTATTATCCACCTTCCTATTCGCTCGTCGCGATTCTTTATTTTAAGTATGGTTATCCAAGCTACACTGCTCTGCGCATGGAGTGCCGCTCTTCCTACGCAGCTTAAATACAATGTAGCTAAGTTCCTTGTAACTCACTTGTTAATCGAAAATCGAAAACTGACATCAAACACTTAATTCCCATTCTCATTAAGTTCATCTCCTGCCGCAACCTGTGCACACTTCACTCGCATGTCCACGTGCTCATGTTGCGCTCGTCTATGCTCGTCCACTCTACTCACATGCTGCTCTCGCGTGTGTGTGCATGACTGCCACAGTTCTCGCTCCGAAGTTATGGTCCACTCAGAAACCAAACAAGAGGCGCAACCCTATTGGGAAAGTGGTTGAAGCCAAGACTGTGTGTTTTAGCATAGCTCCGCGTCTGCCCAACATCAGCTAAGTTCTCAGTGCACCTTCCCGTGCTGTTCCCCAGTACCGCTGAGCTGTATCCGATCCTTCCTACGACCTCATCCTTCCCGCGTTCCGGTTTGTAACAGCCATGTATTGCATGGCTATGGACAAGCAGGCAAATACTGCAAGCATCCTGGTGGTTGTGGTCTTGCTGGTGGTGTGCACCACCATTGGTGTGTTTTCATTCTTTTTTTCGTCATTTCTTTACTATTGTTTCCTTCTTTACTGCCACCTTTAGAGCAAACATGGATCACTGCCAACCCTGGGCATCCGCCACTTCCATCTTACATGCAATCAGCACTGGCGCCCCACCATCAACATGGATAAGCTCCTGTGGTACTGACATACAACACATTGTTCCTTGAGAAGTCCACCCCAACACTGGTATCTCCAACAAAGCGATGGCTTCTGAACTCATTTGTCAATGACATCTTTGAGTGTATTGTCACAGAGGCATCAAGTGCCTGTAAAGTAGATCCTGCCTGTCATGAGTTGTTGCTTTGGCACCAGGCTTGTCACCCTAAGTCAGGTCTGCTGTCTATGGAGTGGGGAGTCTTGTTTATTATTTCCATCGTGTACTCTACGATGTAATTCAAGTTGTTGAGTATCTATTACTCTACTCTCCCAGCCTCCAGCAGTCAACTCAGTTTATGAGAAAATTTATGCTGTGTCTGTCAGCCATCGTCTTGGGACTTGGCATTCCAGTTTCTGTGCCTGTATCCTGTTCCACAATTGCATCTTTCAGGCCCAATCTCGTACATACCCAATTGCTTTCACACATGGGAGAATGCTGCTTGCTGAATGCCTCGATCTTGTCTGATCCTCCATCCCAATAGACCTTGTGCCCAGCAACAGATGTATTCCTGTCGAAGCAAAGAGGGTGAGATCAATCATGGGGCAACCTAGAATCTTGTAACTTACATATGAGCTTGTGGATCAAATAAGCACATAACCCCTCTTAAATCAAGTGCACCTTGATAACCGTGAGCTTTACAAAAAAAATTAGGAGTTTGGCTGAGAGACACCTTGGAGATCACAAAACAGAATATGTTCCTGTGAGTATAACAATGAGAAGTGGGTGAATGCATGAACTGCCTTCATTATGTCATCAGGGGCATCTCCTATATCATCATTCCCAGTGAATTTTTGTACTTCTCCATTAACCTTTCCACATGGCAAGAGAAGTGTTGCCAAGAAATGCTGGTGAGGGATGATTCTACCTCCTGAAGTCACAGAACCCTGGATCTCCCTGAAAATAGAGTCTTTAAAGTTGAAGTAGAATCCTGTCATTTAAGATGTAAGCACAAGTTGTGTGACTGTAATAGAAACATGAAGTGTACGAGGGATGGTGTGGACAGCTGAATCTTTCACATGAGCATCAAACCGCCTCTTGAAGTCATCACATTGGCATAACAGTTGATATTCTACTCTCAGCACGGCTTCCACTTCTGATCGTCTCATGCTCTCGTCCATTGGCTGTGTTAACACATACTCCCTGCTGCTGAATCTTGCCTAGGAAGAAATTCAACATCTTGGCTATTGTTAAGTTCAAGACCATGACAACTCACATAAATCCCTCATTTTGTGTAGCCCTTTCCCATAAATTCTGTAGCTTCATGTGGCTTACCCTCCTCATACAATCTCTGACCGTTCTCCCAATCCTTTGCAATTTCAATACCTTCATATTCACTGTCCACGCTACTGGTAGTGACAAACTTGACATCCCCATCTGGATTGAGGATGGCAGTGCTATGGACAAATGTATATCGTATCATCTGAAGATTGCGTGTCCATTTGGGCTGCAACTGCTTTGGTGGCTGAAATGCACTTTTCAAGATGACTCGGCCTTGTGTGGGTTCTGATGTTGAAGATAACACCGAGTTCCCCAGATATGAAGTAAGTGTGCCATCATTGGCACTGTAGGTACTCGATCTGGGGTTGGCAGTGGCAGACTCACTTGGTGTGCACTTTCTCTTTCCGCCACCAAAAAGAGACAATTTCCTTACTTCAGCATCATCATCCCCTCTGTGCTATGACCACATTTGCTAGTAAGCATCATTCCAAACCTGGGGTGAAATTTATGCACAATTTCATTTTTCTGATAAACCAAACGAATCTCAATGGTTCTCAAGCTTAACATGCTACTATTACCAAGTCTGCCCTTCAGGAACTCATTGTACAGATCATTCATAGTTCCCTCCCAGTCTAGGTGTTGGAGTGAGGTAAACTTCGTGTTGCTCTCATGTGCATGGAGTGTAATGTAGGCCATGTGGTGATGTCATATTACATTGTTCCAATTGAGTACACTCTTTATGCTAACAGTTGTCTCATAAACACCAGACACCCAGATTTGTCCAATCTATCAAAATGTAAGATCATTTATCCTCAACAGCCCAAAATAGTCGTGAGATCTCTGCCTCCCTCTATTGATGACATTATTGCTCCCATTTGTGTTCTGTTTGTTGGATCCTCACCTCCAACTGCTGAATGGCTACATACAAAAGCGAAGCCTCTTGTGGTGCATGCAGATAAAGTTTGTAAAGCTTTGGTTTGGTTGAAAGCTCATAATCCTCTTTATGCCGACATTGAAATTAATCATGATGTGTTGAATCAGTTGCCTGCCAACGATATACTGCCTTTTCATATTGAACATGTCCGCCCTCCCAAAGATGGAGATGCTCTTACTTCTCGTTATGACATGGCACCCGCTCCTACAGAAAGTGATGGCAGTAATACGGATGTTGCTTTTCAAAAACTGATTATTACAGATGTTGATGGGCATGCTTCTTCAAATGAGCTACAAGCTGCTGCTTTGAGACATATCGAGAAAAAAAGTGGTGGTTACATGTCTATTCCACATGATCCCAAACCTGAGAATGAATTTGTTAATCCTAAATTGTTTCCCAAGATATATCCCTCTCTTTTTCCTTATGGTCTGGGTGGGTTCGAACATCCCTGTCGAAGAGAAAAGCTATCAATGAAAAGACATGTCAAACATCTCCTGAATCTTGCTGATCGACGATTTCAAGAGCACCCTGCATTTCTGTTTATGGCATTCAATGTGCTGCAAAGGCGAACACTTCTTCTGCATACGAACTTGAAAATGAAGCGAAAGGCTTTTTCTTCTTCTGTGAACACATTTGCCACCTTATCTTCTGATGTGATCCACCGCGTCCTTGAGAGGGTGATTCGAGGTGATCTGAAATCAGTGTATGACGATGAGGAGCGACGGGCTTTGCGGCTGATGCAGGAAGTGAGAGTTATTAGCAAACATATTCCTGGATCTTCAGCAGCACGTATAGAAATGTGTAATGAAATTCGAGCACTTACCACTCAATTCGGAAGCCCCACATTTTTCATTACTATCAATCCTGCCGATGTTTATAATCCATTGGTTAAATTCTTAGCGGGAAGTGATATTGACATCGATCATCTTCTGCTGGAGCAAGTACCTACGTACTGGGATCAAGCATTGCTGGTCACACGAAATCCTGTGATTGCTGCGAAATTCTTTAACATCTATATGAAAGCATTCATTAAGACATTGTTAGGCTATGATGCGACAGGTGTAAATTGGGAAGGTGGCGCACTTGGTTTAGTTAAAAGCTACTATGGATGTGTTGAAGCTCAAGGTAGAGGCACGTTGCACTGTCATATGTTGCTTTGGATTGAAGGTGGATTAAACCCAGATGAAATCAAGGAACGTGTTTTGACGGACAACAGTTTCAAAGAAAGTCTGTTGAAATATCTAGATAGTGCGATTTCCACCTGTGTGCCAGATGACCCAGACCCTTCGGTAACCGTTCCTTCTTCGTTATATGATCCCTGTTCCATTCGAGGGGTCAATAAAGGCATGAACACGAGTCCAACCCCTGTTGAATATCAAAAAGATTTGCATCACTTAGCAGAACACTGTCAACATCATAGCCATCGAAAGACGTGTTTTAAATTCTGCAAAGCCACCGAAGCCCAAGGATGCAGATTTGGCCTTGATAGTGCAAATTTCACTGCGGACAGTGTCGTTGTTCCAGAGACAGGTGAAATCAATCTGAAATGCTTGGATGGCATGGTCAATAACTTTAATGACACCATACTGAGCGCAATTCGTTGTAATATGGACATCAAGTTCATTGGATCTGGAGCATCTGCAAAGGCAATACTCTACTACATTACCGATTACATTTCCAAGACACAATTGAAGGCTCACATAGCGTATGCGGTGCTTGAACTTGCAGTATGAAAACTGGGTGAATATAATCCGGTGGATGATGAGCTAACATTACAAGCGAAAAGAATGCTCCAAAAATGCGCCCATGCCATGATTTCACAGCAAGAGTTGTGTGGACAACAAGTTGCATCATACCTGATGGATTTGGAAGACCACTTCATGAGCCATACATTTAATCAGCTATATTGGACCATGTTTGAAGCGTATGTGGATGCTCACAACCGTAGCCCCGAATGCTATATGAAAGATACCGGTGATAGCGACCGTAGCATGCAGTCATCACAACCCAGTGAAAATGACATTGTTGAACCTGATGATGGTGATGAACATGAACCTACCACAGATACGGAATCTCAAGATGCACAGAATCCTGAGTTAGATCATGATGAGATTGCAGTGACCATTGATGATGACAATAGACTCATGGCTCGTCCATCTCAAGTCATTGATTATACAATGAGAGGTCCACAATTGAAAGATGTATCATTATGGGATTTTTGCGCTCAGGTGGAGAAATTAAAGAAAGGTGCCCATGCTCACTCTGCTGATGATGATGGCGATGATGTGGGAGAAAATGTGCTAGGTTCTACCGCCAGAAAAAGACCGACTTGTGGATTCCTATCCGCACATGAAGAACACCAAACTCATTGTCTCAAAATAAGACAGCCTTACCTCCACCATGTTCCTGTTCTTGTAGGTTCGATACCAAGGTGTGATCGAGACATGGTGTATCCTAAATATTGCCAACTTATGCTAATTTTATTCAAGCCTTGGCGTACTGTGGACGATTTGCGAGATTTGGAACAATCTTGGCGGGATGCATTTGCAAACTTCATGCAAAGTGAGGATTGTACCACAGATGTTGCCAAAATCTTGGATAATATGCAGTTCTTACATGAGAGTAAAGACAGCTGGGATGATCATTTTTCTCGAAGGCGTGCACATAACCGTTCATATGAAGTAGCTCCGGAGGTTGTTGGAGATACACACCATGTGGTAGACAATTTCCTTGGCGACGAAATTGACGACTCTTCCATGTTGGGACACTTGGAAGCTATTGAAAGCTGTTATTCTGAGCGAAAGGCCCATGTTAATTTGAATACCTTAGATTGCATAATGCATGCTGAAGATGCTGGAATTTTTGCCATTAATCCACAGTCCAATAAAGCTGATCTTGCAATAGCTTATCGTGGTCGTTCAGAACTGGTTGCATCATCATCTGATCTAGAGTCCAAATGGAAATCGGCATATGACACCTGTCGAGACCGGTGGAAGAAGAAAGCTGCAGCTCCTACACAAACTTCTGTCACTTCACAATCTGAATTTCAATCATCGTTGGCCGTTAATGATGGTACACAACTTCGAGCAGCAATGGAAGACATACCTCTTGTCATTCTTCAGCCGACAGTTCACCTTCAGTCTTGGAACCCCTCTTTAATATCAGTAGTGAATCCTGAAGAAATTGCACATAAGTGGAATCTTAATAAAGAACAGCTTCAGGTGTTCTGCATTATTGTAGATCACAGTGAACAACGTACAATCGAGCCTCTGTGCATGTTCATTTCCGGACCAGCAGGCACTGGTAAAACTAGAGTAATTAACGCAGTAAAGGAGGTGTTTCAACAATGTGATCAGACCCGACATTTTCGTCTTGCTTCTTACATGGGAATTGCGGCATGGCACATTTCTGGAATGACCATACACGCTGCATTAAATATGGGCACTGAAAAATCTACCAAGCACAATAGCAAGTCTCATTGAGACCTCATGGCGATGTGGGAAGGCATTGATTATCTTTTTATTGATGAGGTATCCATGATCAGCTGCCGATTTTTGTGTAAAATTAGTGAAGCGTTGAGTCTCGCCAAAGGTGACAGTAGAGTGTTTGGAGGAGTCAATGTCATTTTTGCCGGAGATTTCGCTCAGCTTCCTCCCATCAATGAAAGTCGCCTATTTGGTCACATTAATACTCGACAGCGAGAATCCACCACTTACCATCAGAATGTCGTGTTCAGCAAACTCCTATGGTTGACAGTGTCTGCTGTAATTATTTTGCATCAGCCACATCGTCAAGTTGGAGTTAAAAATGCACGTTTTCTTCAGCTGTTATCCCATCTACATGAAGGACGGTGTACAACCAAAGACTTCAATCTTCTTAACAGTCGCATCATAACAAATGTAAACCCAATAGATTTTACAACATCTCCTTGGCATCATATACCGATCATCATATATGATAATGCATCCAAGGATGTGTTGAACGAAAAAGCCGCTGCAGCATTTGCTCAAGAAACCGGTCAACAACTACAGTGGTACTATTCTGAAGACAAACTTCAGAGATCTACTGTAAAAGACACGGCATTGATCGAACACTTAACTCACCTACACTCGGGAATCACGCAACAAAGATTAGGTCATATTCCGCTCATTCTAGGGATGCCTGTTCTTGTGTCACAGAATTTCAATCACTGTGAGACTGGTGGGGTATGAATTTCAGCCATTTAAGTAACAAAATAGGAAA
>QMFE01001089.1:0-13188 GCA_003314665.1 Tricholoma sp. MG77
ACTAGTCACGACTCGGCAATTCCGCCGAGTCGTTGTAACTATGTACCGTCAATTTTGCATCACCGGATCATTGTGATTACAATGACACTATGATGCATCAACTTGAAAATGGCTCGTTCAAGTTACGGCTGACAATTCCACCCTCGACTCGGACATGTATACCGTCCAAAAAAAGCGGGTTTGAGTGGCAGGTGTTATCGACCGTTGTCATCTGGACGAACTTGAAAGATCGCGATTCGCGACATTAGAGTCTAGAGCGATAACCCGGATATCTATCTGGATCCATCATGACGTTAGCTACTAGGCCCACTGCTAGTGAGTGATTCTACTAACTTGAAAAAAAATGCGAACGAACATCATGATTTACCTGATGGTCAGGCATGAGCGCTGAGCGCTAGGAGCTATGAAATCTGCGTGTTTTATAAGCATGCGTTTTACACATCCGTCAGCACTGTCGATACTCTTCTATCTGGAGCTGAACTTGTTTTGTAATTGATACTTCCCTTGCCACATCCCAGCTATAAAGAGCAGATCAAGTCGCGAAATACGAACTATAATACTCTCAAGCGCATTTCTGCCCCTAAGAGTCCTCAGGTACTTCCTCCTCTTACTTGACAACCCGTTGACTCTCACTTACGCGTTCCAATCACAATCCAGCGACCCATTGGATCCAGTACCGTGTACCCGTCGTGAACGTTTCGCCAATAAATATCGTCGTAAGTTGCAAGCCTAACATTGACTTCATGCCCCCTCTGAAGAATTTTGTTTTTATGTTACTTTAAGTCACATGAAGCTGTGGTCATCAATTGCACTGATGCTGTCAGTAGCAGCGCCACTTTTCCGAGTCGCGGAGGCGTACTACGCCGACATTCAGTATTACCGCGACCAATCCTGTACGTCCTACATAAGACAGTGGGACATGAAGGGACCAACGGGCACATGCCTGCAATATAATGTTCCTGGCGCGGGATCGTTCAACATAGCGAGATGCACGCCCAATCCTGGGGACGCTTTCTGCATATGCAAGTTTTTCGCTACCACGGACTGTACAGGCAACAGTGCTGAAGTAGCAGCCCCTGTGGACGATGCCAAATATGACTGTGCAAACACGGCTAGGACGAGGGGTGAACCGAGGTCGGTGGTGTGCACCAGCGAACCCAGGGCCCGGCCTGTTCCGACCACCAGTCGCGGCTAGTAGCCTGAGCTAGCAGTATCTTGCAAAATGACTATCTACTAGTAGAACACAGGCTGTATGGAAACTGGGGTCTAGGTTAGAAGACGCTTAGAAGGCCATTTTTCAATATATATTGCTTACTAGAAGACTTGTTTTGCAAATTATTACTCTCATTAGATACCCATTTTGCAAAATTCTGTTGCGAAGCACCGAATGACAAATTCTCGCGCCGCGGGGGGTTAAGTAGTGGTTGGCCAAAATGTGGTGATTTTGGATCGGACCTATGACATTCATATATCAATCGGACTCGGAAACCTACTAGTACCACCCCAGGCCCTCCAACGCGTGTTCGAAATTCGAATCACTCGTACAAAAGTATCTGCCCATCACAAATGTCCGTTTTTAAGAGGTGAACTTACACACAACTGTCCGAACTGGTTGCTTCGTTGCCTTGAGTCTCGAGTTTGCGCGTCATTTCTTTTTGCTTAGTTGTATTCGCTCGTTCCTCTAGACTCGTGTTTCATTTGTTCATCTCAGTCCGTTTCGTACCCTTTCCTTTTTTCCAATTTCTAATTTCTCTGTCCCCTCCTGCCGCACCAACTTGAAAATACTGATATTAACAAAGATGTCGGCAGATACATCAACAACTTGAACATGCCAATGCGACTTCCTTTTCTGCATGGGTCCAAAATTGTTCTTCCAAAGTCAGGTAATCATGCACGTCTCTTCTTCACTCTTCACTCCTCCTGACATTATAATCCTCAAGGCAAACGAGAAACTCTTCTAACCCAAGATGACGATGGTCTCCTCGGACCTCAAGTACGCGTCCCCCTTCTTGCCTCTTCTCCCAGCTCTAACCCGCCATTTCCATTTTACACAGCACCAACGCGCACCTAAAGAACCCGTCTTAATCTCCCTCCAGGAGTTCTATTCATACCAACACACTCAGAACGGCGGCAGTTCAAGGGGAACACGGTTAAGGGCACCCTGGGGTTGCCAGGCACTGGGCTGTTAGGAGGAGAGGGTCCTAGGGCTATCTGTGTTGGGACTGACGCGATTGATTATTATAGCAGTGATAAAAAGATTCCGGAATGTGGGTCTATCAGATAGTTTTTTGGGATCCGTCTTGTAAGGGGAGAAGTGAGTGACACGTTTACTTCTTTCGCTTTTTCGCTCTTCACGTTTTCGTATTTCTTCGTAGTTGTGCAGAACAAGCTAACTCCAACCCCTTATCAGAACCGGGGCTGGACGGTGTCATGCTCGACGACTTGATGGATCACATCGAGTTGTTCTTCAGTATATTTTTGTAGGTCTTTCTTTCCCATGTTCCATTCCCGCCTCTCCCCACCTGTAGTTTATCTCACAACAGTTGGTACAAAGCAGGGGATGTCTACTTGGGCGCCGTGAGCCATTTTATGAGCAATGCCGAGTCATCGAGAGCGGGAGTGCCTTGGCCGATGGTGGTGATCATGATTCCGAAGATGGACCCAGATTGCATGTAGAGGCGAAAATCCAGGTTATCGGAAGGAGGAGTGGAAGGTGAGTATTGCGTTGCTATGAAGATCAAATTCTAAACGATTTTTCCCCACGCAGGCAATACAAGAACGCAGGCGGAGTGTGCTTCATGGAGGCTCTGCTTTGATTTTGTCGGTGTTGGCATCAAGTTCGTCGTCCTCTACATCTCCAGTGGAACGGATGAGCGCAGGAGGAGCATGGTCCCTGTAATACGCGTGAGAGGCAATGGAGTCCCGGTGGGGTGCTCGCGTTGGATCGAACTTGTCGAGATTGGGTGTCTTACCTCGAGCTGGCGGGGTCAGGAATGGCAGATGGAGAGGAGGAAGATGAGGCTGAAGATGCAGTTACGAAACAGGATGGAAGATGTGCTAACGAAGAGGGCGATAGGGAGAAGGAGCAGGAGTTGTTCTCGCTGCTCGACCTGGTGTTATGGTGAAGATGGGCCCATGATGGATGATTCTCGATATCATTCCGACGCCGACGAAACAAAACAAAAATCTTCGAGACCCTGCGGCAGACGATGCATCTGCGCTTATCCCCTAGCGACAGACGACCATACCAATACTAACATTACTTCAAGAGAGGAACTCGCGCAAGATTGCCGGAAGTAACGCAGCCATCTTCATATCCCTCACCGTACAGGGATGATATTCCGGAGGATGGATCTGCTGATCAGAATGTTAAGATGTTCGTCACTCTATCACGCCACCCCCTTGTCCCGAAGAACCGCCGCACAGAGCGACCATGAAGCAGACCAGGAAGCACAACCACCTTTGCGCAGAGAACGTACGCCAACATCATACGGGAACTCACCAAGACGATGATGAGGGGATAGAAGACCGCGGCGACGAACGCGGAGGTGGTACATGATCAAAATAAAGGTGAAAACCAGCTCAATGCAATCGACCAAGAAGAGTTCGCTGCCGCTGAACCCAGAAGACTGGTGACACAAATCATAAAGACGAAGACTAAAGATACATCCGTATCGGGCCTCGACTCAATTTTTGCCCGTTCAGACGTAGTTTTGCCGTTTGGATTGATGTGAGGTCCTCTTCCCCTACTTCTCTTGGTTACACTCACACCTACCTACACAGATTCTGCACGGTACTCCTCGACGACGTCCTCGAACCTTCTTCCTCTCGGCGTTTTTCCGACTAGCCTCACCGCCCAAATTCTAGTCCCCCTCGCCCTTCTTCCCCTGTTCCTCGGTCCTCCCTTGGAACCCCCCGAACAACAGCAGCAGAAACAATCACTCAAGGTACCTGTACCACTTCCAGACTGTGCGGCAGCGGATGCGGTGTCTGTGCAGGTACAAGTTGCGAATGCGGAGCTGATGCAAAGGATACTGTTTACTATAGATGATACAGGAGATGAGGCCGATGAGAGGGATGAGGGTGTGGAGGAGGAGGACGATGGTCATGTAATGATGATGTGCGTTCTACTATTCATTTGCTATATCGAATTGCTGATTGTTTTTGTTCTGGGACAGGTGGATGTGTTCCTTGATATAAGACTTACGGAGGCAGATAAGAGGCTGACGGCCATGCATGCGCATACTATGTGATACATGAATAGCTTCTGTCGACTTGTACACGTGCAATATCAAAGAAAACCAGACACCTATCCCGCGAAACCGAGCGATCCGTTCTGATGCTACTCCGAGATTATGACATCCATCCTACCGAAAACTGAAGGCACGGCTAACAAATCCCCTCAATTGTGACCACCTCCAGCGTCCTGTCGCATTCCAGCGTATAATTCCAACGCCTTGCTTACGTCTGTTATGGTCGTAAATCCAGTCTTATCCCTCCGAATCACCCTGCCATCGATATATGCCCAGAATCCGAATTCTGCGTTGTCTGCGGGGATCCACCGCAACAAGGCCTCATCAGGTTCCCCGCATAACCATTCCTGCTCCATGCTAAACATGATAGCCATGTTATGGTCCAACAAAGAACTATCAGAAGCTTGACCAACACCGCTAATTGCGTCCCAGGTGTGATTAGTCCCGTCAATGGAGAAGCTTGTTAGCCGTGTTCCATCAGACGAAAAGGCCAAGGGTGTCATCTTATTGATGTGACCCTTGCGGTACGAGGCGAGGAGCTTGCGACTCTCTTGACTCCAAAGGTGGATGGTGCGATTCGACAAGGCTGTTGCAAAACGATGTCCATCGGGTGAGAACACAATAGCAATAATTCTCTTGAGATCTCCGAGCGGCAATCCAACAGGCTGGGCAGTAGTTACATCCCAAATCTGAACAGTATTCATGGAAGCAGAGATAATATGCCTGTCATCTGGAGAGAGTGTGATGCATGCCAACCTATCAGAATGGATCTTGGAGAAAAGTTTTTGAATGATTTGACTTTCTATATCCCAAACACAAACAGTGCAATCGGAAGCCCCTGATACTATGTGCTTCCCGTCCGGTGAGAACGCAACTGCAGTCACTTCCTTAGTGTGGCCTCTAAAAGGGGATCCAATACGCTGACAAGTTGATGTATCCCAAAGACAAAGCGTGGAATCCGCAGAGCCTGATATAATATATTTTCCATCTGGTGAGAACGCGACACAATATACTGCCCCAGTGTGACCGACAAGTGGGTCTCCCATAGTGCAACGTGTGTTTGCGTCCCACAGGTGGAGGGTTCTGTCATACGATCCTGATACGATGGTCCTTCCGTCTGGCGAGAATGCCACAGCACTTACAACGTTTGTACGACCCTTGAAAGATGATCCGATGGCCCGGAAACTTTGTGCATCCCACAGGCGAAGCGTAAATGCGTATGATGAACTGGATACGATGTGCCTCCCATCTGGCGAAAATGCGGCTGACAGCGTGCTAGAACGGGAATTGAAAGGGGACCCAATTTGCTGACTACTTTCTGTATTCCAAAGGCGAAGTGTACCATCAGAAGCGCCCGATGCAATACGCTTCCCATCTGGCGAGAATGCTACCGATTTCACAGTACCATTGTGGCCCTTGAATGGTAATCCAATAGACTGGCCACTTTGTGCATCCCACAAGCGAAATGAATTGTTTTTAAAGCCGGATACTAGATGCTTCCCGTTTGATGAGAATATAACGGGGTCAACAAACGTGGTGTTGCCCTCGAAGGGCGATCTGATGGACTTGTAGTCTAGTGCGTCCCAAAGGCGAGGCGTGCAATCATATGAGCTAGACATAATTCGCTTCCCATCTGGCGAGAATGCAACTGATGTCACTGAAGTAGTGTGGCCATTAAGTATTGAGGGGAATTTAATATGTGCACCGGTATTGGCATCCAAAAGATGGCTGACGTTCTCCGATGAGCAAATAATATGCTTCTTATCATGCGAAAAAGCCACATAGACGGAGGAAGTTTCGGCACCGACTCGGAGAGATGGGGAACGAAGCAACTTTTCAAGTTGGGGGATTGTAAGTGAGTTCGCGACAGCCACACCTGATACCATCCCTGAAGGCAGATGTGATATCCAAAATGCGAATGCATAGCGAACAGGGGAGGTGAAGCTGCCCATCGCATTACGATTTATACTTATGCTGGCCATCTGGTGAAGACACTGCAACAGGACCTCCCCATGCGACGTGATCATGTGAACCCGATATGTCGGGTCTGCACGGTCGCTGGTAATATACTCGAAAAAAGACTTGTGAAGTCGAGGAACCGTCGTCCCATCAATGGCATCGGTGCCAGCAACGAGAACTGTACGAAGTCGCTGGATAAAATGTGCGAGGTCGACTGGTTTGCTAGTTGTAGTCTTTCGCAGATTAAGCAATGATCCAATATCGTCAAGACATAACGGCTGTTGCAAGACAACAACACAACCAACGATTCGGCGAAACCTCTCAAATACCCAAGGATCATCTTCTCCTCTGTGCGCCAGGCGTAGAATTACTCCATACAGCATATTGATATCTCCCATGCCCTTGCCATTGAGTTCGTTAAGGACATCATCGAGACATTCTGTGCCCCACACGTCAACTTGGACCTCAATAAATTTTATTGCCGTGACAGCCCAGATGAAAAGGCCTGATGCCTGATTGCATAATCCTCTGAACCGGTCCTCCCCCGGCCATTCAAGTGCATCCAGTTTATGTCGCTCGACAATCTCGGCAATATTTCTCCCAATAAAAGTAGAAACATCTTGGATAGATGAGTCGGCAGCTGTATCAAGGTGAATGTGCTTGACATGGTTCACTTGAAAGGTATCAGAGAAGGGTTTCCGAATATCATCCTCCGTACGACTGGAGATGAACACCTTTGCGTTGCTGGGAAGATCTATGAGTGCCGCGGAAAAAATCCCCGCAGTGAAACGGAGGCGGGTGGGATTAGTTTCATCCAGTGCGTCGATGATGACAACCACAGGCTTTGAGGGATCCGTGGATGATGCAACTTTGAGTGCTTTCACAAAGAGTTTACCTGCTTGAAGCTGCGAGATGTCGTCCATAAGAGATGGTTTTTCTTTCAGGGCGTCATGAATGGCCTGGGCGACATGAGGAGAACGATCAGCGAGCTGGCGAGCAATGGAAGGAAAATAGGACGCCGGATTCGTCGTTTCTTCAAGATTGCGGTTGATAAAAAATTGCGCCCACAGAACATGATCATCCTTGCATTTTTGAGCAACAGAAGCTGTGACGGCAGACTTTCCAGAGCCAGGATCACCCGTAAGCCATAGGAAGCTTTGACCACCCTCCTTTATATCATAAACCCATCCGTAGATATCGTTCAGCACATCAATTCGAGTATCTGAGTCGCAGGGACGTTTTCCCTGGTCAGTGTAGGCGGTGTTTGCAACGGTATGTGGGGAAAGCATGTGTGATAGAAATTGATGTCTGGCTTCTGCCTGCTTCTTCTCTTCCAACGCCTTGTTCTGCGCTTCGATTTTGTCCAGAATTGATGTCTGTCGGGCTCTATTAGAAGCATGAATCTGGAGCTGGAGTCTTCACGTACCAACTGGTCCATTTGGGTTTGTTGAACTACCGCAGTGAGATTACGAACTTCCTGGATTATGGCATCTTGACCTTGAGAAAGACTGATCACCGCAAGATCCTGACAGACGACGCGTCCTTTAGCGTAGCAGCTATGATAATCCATCAACCATACCGTAAAGATAGCTCTAGCCCTGTCTATACGTGATTTGAAGTCATCAATCTCTTTCGTGATTATTAGTCCATGTTGTATCTGCGACCAGCGACCATCCTCCTATGGAAACATGAGAAAAAGAGAGTATTGACCAGATTTTAGCGTACCAGCCTCGCAATTGCCCATCTGCAAATCTCGTCGATTAGGGTGCTTGACATTGGGGGAAAGAAATTCAGTGAAGGTTCATCTGCAGTATAGTCAAATTGATATATACCGCATTTCTGCAAGGTTAGCCCATACTTTTCTCGTAAAGCTACCACTACCATCATCAAATGCTGACTTCACCAGGCCCACCCAATGAACGATTTGCTTCGCAAATTCCTGAACATCTTTCTGGGCCTTCAATATTGTCTACGGAGACGTGCGGTTGAGTTGATCCACTTTGAATCGATCAGAATTCACGTACTGTGCCGAGCTTCACAACGTGAGCCAACCCTTTGATGAGACCGCGAGCGGGGAAGGGCCTATCTGGAATCAATTCAAATAACTCTTTACCACAATCGAGCCCAAAGCAGATCTTTTCCATGGCACGATCTAGAGAGCTTTCAGGGTGACTAAGGGTCCATCGAGTAAGGGCGGCAAAGAATTCTGGATCCAAGTCCCATGGTTCCAGCGAACAGGTTCGTTCCGGTACAACTTGAAGTGGGTGCCGCTGCTCTCGCTGCCAGTGGGAAACCTTGGCCCACAGTGAATGAAAGAACTCATTCAGATGTTCGCGGAACATCTTGCTAAGGTAATGCGGTAACTTAGATGTTGGAAGCCTAGTTTATTACGACCTGAAGCTTTCTGAAGGCTACAGCCTACAGCCTTGCACTGAGGCAGTGACTTGGAGTCTTGGACCTGCCAGTGGCAGACATGAGACACGTGGACAACTGAAATTTGCTGTTCATAACTTACTCAGACACGACGTTCTCGTTTCGCTACTGAAAATCGTGCGTATAGCTAGAATACTGGCGGTTTTGTGTCTCCTTATCTCGAGGTACGCTATCGGTTGATCATAGGACATTGGTGGTTGTGGTAATTTTGATACACGCGTACTAACAGTGACACAACCTAGTATTCTTATCGGAGATTTTGGTATAGTTTTAAATTCACAGGTATGGTGCAAGGTTCTAGAGTGAAATTCGTTGCTGTAATTGCAGCTCTCTTTATTAGAATTCTTAACACGCAAGTCTTGTTTGTTTGAGGTGGACGAAGCAGTGAAGTGGTACCTGCCGGCTGCCGCATGGCGAGGCGGTGTAAACTATGGCATCCAAGCGCGACCATCTATTTCCACAGTCGATGTCAATAGGGCGTGCTCAAGGTTCTCGTCTCCAACGAGTAGATTCACATGACTCTCTGAATGCACACCCTCTGATAACTTCTAATCGCCCCTCCTCTCCTTCACTAGACCACACTATAACAGATGGTGCTCCACGCTACGTACCCTATACGCCCAGACAGCGTGTTGCACCGATGGCTGGAACTACAGGACCGACTGTCCATTTGCCATCACCGCAGCAACCGCAGGGAGATGTGACGACTAAGCTGCAGATGATGAATTTGAAGGCAGCCGTGCAGAGTGTTGGGTTGGACACGGGAACCATCGGGTGGGGGATTCTAGAGAAACTAGTATTCGAGAGTGAGGCTGCGGAGTGGGCAGAACTTTGGGCAGCGGTTACTTCGGGAAAGGTGAGGATATAACTCAATTATACATCTGATATGGCATTAACCGTCGATACATAGGCTACCCTACTATTACCTTTAGAACAAGCATCATCTAGTCAATCAATCACTCCAGAATTCGTTAAAGATCACATCGCTCTATACGAGGGACCTCTCCGAGAAAATGCACAAATTGTAACACTATCAGGACTTCGAGGCATTCTAGACTAGTATGTTTCATTCAGTTAATAACGCTGTACATTGAGCTGATGTTAGATCTAGCGACACGCTCATCTTCCGATCATCCATTCACCCCTCCTCGAAGATCTTCCATGATCTCCTCAATCCATCCACCCGCCCCACCGCGCTTTCGATTCTCCCCGATCTTCCGCTACCCATCTCGCCATCACAACAACCATATCCCACATTTACACTTCCATCACACACGTCCTCCCTACCCCTCCCGCCCCGAGCACTCAATCTTCCGCTCCCCATCAAACCCCCACTTCCCCCGCGTCCTGCCCATCGTTCCGTCTCCTCTTCATCTACCAGCATCGCCCCATCAACTCCACCCCCAACCTCCCGTCTTTCGAATACCTTTGCATCTCTCTTCGGTGGCAGCGGCCACCCCAAAGCCCCGACAGCCTCAACGCCTGTACCAACACCAGTGCCAGTACCTGGCTCACCATCCGCGTCTCCGCCCGCCTCACTCCACTCGGTCGACTCTTCAACCCAACAGCCCGACGGCGCCGCCATCGACGTCTCCGCATTCACTATCTCGTGGAAGATCGTGCGGACGGATGTCGGGAAGGAAATGAACGAGGCTTTACGACAGGAAGTCCGGGACTCCCTGAGTAATGCCCATACCAGCGGGCCTCTTCCAGCGTGGGTCATTGACTGTGTACATGAGTTCACGGCGCAATGGTATCCCGTGGTTAAAGATATCGATCCTGTACCTGTGCTCGTGCCAAAAAAGAAGATGATTGGTGTGGGGAGTGGCGACAAGGGAAGAGAGGAGATTGAGGAATTTAAAGTGAACCGTGTGATGGAGATGCCGGAGAATGTATCTGCGAGACTGCAGGATTTTTATCTTGGCTTGGAGCAGGATGTTCGGATTAGGGGGCCGGCGTTTTGGGCGATTGTGGATGGGGAGGGAAGCGAGGAGAAAGATGGCAAGCAAGGAGAAGGGAGGAAAGGCGAGGGTATGAGTGAGGATGAAGATGACCGAAGGGTACGCGACAAGATTGATAACGAAGCGCGGATAAAGGAGGTGATGGAGGTTGTTGAGCGAACTGTTTGTTCCTTGTTCTACGATAGGTCAGGATTCACGGTTCTACTCTCGCTCTGGCTCGATAACTCATACCATTTGTCTAGATTGTACATGCAACCCACTTCGGATGATTCGTCACACGACGAGGCGCTGTCGAGTCGTGTGGCTGCGTTGAACATGTTAGATTTGGGACTGGAGCATCTGGACATCCACGTAGGTGATGCGGGGCCGGAACTTGATCTCGTCGTAAAAGCGTGTGGTGAAAGTTCGTATTTTTCCTAGTCGTACGTTAGGGACTAAAACTAACTGCCATCACAATAGTGTTAACACAACTAAACGCATGCAGAAGCCCCGGCGATAAAGCTGCCATTCTCGTTGCAGCCCACAAGATCCTCGTCGGTGAATTCTCTTCCCTCGATCCCTTCCTCCTAACTCCAAACTGACTCGGACTGTACCTAGACGGACTGTCCCGCCTCCCGCCCATCAGGCTGATGACCGAAGAAGAGTCTAAAGCCCAAAAAGCCAAAGCGTCGACAATGGTTGAGAAATCGAAGAAGGAAGCACCACCCCGCGATAAGGAAGGAAGGTTGCGGATTATGACGCCGATGGTTTCTTATCAAGCGCCTCAGGCTTTGGACGTGCAGTCTCCGGAGACAGGGACGAAGATTCCTGCTGAAGGCGAGGTGAAGACTGCACGCCAAAATTCGCCTATCCTTCTTCCTATCGGTGATCCGCCCACAACCACGGCTACTAGTCCAGTCAAATCCAAACACGATCCTGATCCTGATCCTAACGAGCATGTAGATCTGCTTTCTGCAGTCACGATATCTCCTCTATCCCCTCTGGCGTCCCGCGTATTAGAAATATCGCCCCTACCAACCGAAGCGACACCCGTATCGGGAGACATCCTCCTACCCATGATCATCTTTTCCGTCGTCAAGACCAATCCGCCGCACCTAGTGTCAAACCTATTATACACCCAACGATTCAGGAATCAATCCGTAGGCGGCGAAGAGAGCTACTGTCTTATCAACCTTATGGCTGTTGCCGAGTTCTTGGAGAACGTGGATCTGGCTGCGCTGGGGCTGGGGGATACCGATAAAGTGACGAGGTATACCTTTTTTTACCTTTGTGAGGGCGTATGCTGATAGCTGTGTGCAGTGCGGCAGATCTTACACCGATACCGTTAACTCGAAGCCCAAGCACACCTGAAACGTCACAAACTGCGCCGGATGGAACTCCAGTCAGCCTCCGTGGACGCGTCGAACAGGCGAACAAGGTTCTTACAGATGTCGTCGACACGTCTTTCGGCATGCTACGCGCACTTTTACCAACTGCTAACCCAAATGCAAACACAAATAGTGCTGCTGTTGCCGCATCCAAGTCAGAGCCTGGGGCCCCGTTGCTTGTCGAGGTGAACCCGGTGAAGCCGGGTTTTGGATTGTTAAGGCGGGAGTCGGGGTTGTTGATCAAGAACATCACTGCGGCGCTGCCGATGAGCCGGGGGACGAAGTCTGGGGAAGAGGTGGGGCAGCAGCTGTTGACTGTGTCGAAGCCGGAATCGATCAAGTCCGGGCGCGGGGAGGAGAGTGGAGTGGAGGAGAGTGAGGATGATGAGGATGAGGATGAAGAGGATGAAGAGGATGTGGATGAGGCGAGTGTGAGTGGGTTTGGGGATACGAGGAGTATCAGGAGCTTTGAGAGCATGCTCAGTGAAAAGAGCGTGATAAAAAGGAAGACGAAGAGTAGGGGTGGAGGGACGAGGAAGAGTTTATCGGATCGCTTGGCTCATATGTCTAATCTTGCTGGATTCAAGGTGTGTCTGCTTGTATTCTTGCTACCCTCTTTATAGTTCTGATTGTTTTTCAAAGGGATCACCACCGACTTCCCGACCAACTTCATCTGTGATCACACATCCAGCTGCAGTCGCGGAATCCCATGGAGCTTTTCCTCGCCTTGCGCCACCCATTCAGCGTTTTGTCGAATGTACATCAGGCGATCTGAGGCTTTCGGAAGTTGAAGAGCTGTTGAGAGATTATCAGCGATTGGTTGAGGGCATTCGGGCTGTTGGTGGCTTTGAGCAATGAGTCATTGTGTATTCCAAGTTTGGGACAGTTTCCCCGTATGTACTGCAACATCAACGCATGAGTGTCCTGTGTTCGGCAGGCTCATAAAACCAGCACTCTCGGATGAACACAGCGTGTTATGTAAGACAAGAGCAAACATGTACAATGTAAACCCAACCAAACCCATCAACCAAGTGATAGAGAGGCTGGCATTTTATAGATTTGGTGATCTTGGGGGGGTGCGTGTGGGCCAACTCCTGATATTGCAACCTTGTGTTACGAACCGAGATGCAGGACAGATGGGTGAAGACAGACAGATGCGAGGTGACATGGGACTGGAAACAGATTGTAACAAACATATCACTTGCCATGCGAGTG
>QMFE01001101.1:0-20084 GCA_003314665.1 Tricholoma sp. MG77
TGAACAGTAGCTGCCATACTGCTTGGTGAAACCTGATATCCTTGTTCCATAGGATGGACAAAGAGCTTTCTCCGAGGAACGTTAGACGTAGCTGCAGGTGGCGGCGATTGTAAGCCAGAGTAGTCGATGTCCGAATACTGGTTACTCCGAGGGTCCCGAGTACTAGATGTCATTTTCCAGAGAACAGTCGAAACATAGATAATGGTAGCAGAGAACGAAGAAATTGAACCACGAAGTTACCGCGAACATATTAATAAAGCGCGTTGTTTGTCTGCATTTGGCTACTCGATGCGGTACTAATTCACAAATTTCAGCATTTTCTTCTCCTTTTATTTTCGTGAACCCCACTCGCTCGTAAAACTTACTAGCTCCAAAATTCCTAGGATCCAATCCCAAAGAAACTCCTGCCCCTTCCACATTCTGCCCTTTAAGATACTCCACAGCAGTTGTGATAAGCCTCCTTCCCCACCCTTGCCTGTGATATTTATCCAGGATATTGATGTGCAAGTGCGCAGCGGCAAATGCGATGTTTGCATCAGGGACAGGAGTCCTGTCTTGGAACATATTCATGTGGCGTTTATCTTCAGGCTTTACAGCCAAGGACGGTGGGTAGATCTTGGCCAGTGGGGGCCGCCAGTGTTGTACTGCATACTTCTCATATTCCCGAGTGTCGGTCGATCCGACGAGGTAGCCAACAGGTTCGTCAGATTCATCCACCAACACAAATCCCCATGCTGTAGGAAGTTTGACATGGGGAACATAGTAGACAAGGCCAGGAAGCTCCTTGTAATCGTGAAGATGTTCTGCAGGTTTTCCCGCATCCGCGGTGAGCAGACAGATCCGAGATAGTGCAGGAATGTCTGCCTCTGTTGCTTTGCGGATCGTCAGTGACATCTTGCAAGGTTGGCTGATGATTCTTTTACTGTTTACTACTTTATATACATATGCGGCTGGCTGCCAATCAGCATGCGAATGTATCCATGACTCATCCCGGTCGTATGTCGCCATATGTTTACAATAAATTTATTAGATTTACAATGTACGAATGGATGGTCACATTATTCCAACTCCAAGTCCATTCATAACAGTCCCGCACTCCTCAAATCAGCTTGCAGTCTCCTTTCGTTTGCCAGGGCCTCCGCTACCTGACGACTCCGTTGAGGATCATTAGGATCCACGGGTATCATAAGATCGGATTCTAGTGCTTCCCGATCGCCCTCGCGCACATCTCCCTCTTCTGCTCTGGCCAAAAGGACGGACTGCCGTTCCTCTAAACCAGGATTTCTACGTGGTCCAAACCCAAAGCCTTGGCGGAACAAATCTACTCGTGATGTACCACGTAGACTAAAAGTGTGCTCCAGTCGGGAAAGGAAAGCACCGCGGGATGATTGAGTATTAGCCGGGGTATTTGAATGGTCTTGTTGAGACGCAAGAATGCCACGTTCCCACCGCTTAACACGCCAGAATCCGAGCAAGGATGTGAGAAGGATGAACCAGCCTATCAATGGCGTCAACTGAAAGGACTTTGAGAGAGAACATATCTAACGCACCAACTGTCATGAGAAAGAATGATAACCATTCTGTAGTAGCATCTGCGACGAGCATATTGGCTTGTTCTTCGGTCATTGTCGCATTAGGGGCACTGTGGTGATGACCATAATATGGGGAGTCACCGGAATCGGATGGAATGGGTGCGGGTGACCAACTACGGTTCCACCCTGCAGAATCACCTTTGTTTCCATTGGGATCATCTAAACGCCCTCTCAAGGCGAAGCCGTATTGAATTAATGTTACGCCCAGACCAGCACGAGAACCGAGGCGTGCAGCATGCGTGGTGTGCAAAAGATAGGTGAGAAGGAATCCGACAAATTGGAAGGATATTGACACAAGCATGTTCCACAGGAATGAAAATAAGGAGCCAGTCGGCAGCGAGTCCACAATCATTTCTCCGATCGTGCCGGGAGCAAAGGGTGCATGCACCGTAGTCTCCCAGTATGGAGGAACAGCATCAGCTTGTGCAGATGCATACGATGGCGGTGCTTCTGGACGGCTGTCTTCAGGGACGATATAAGTGTCATTACCTATGATAGCAGTCAGCAAACAGACGAGGCTTGAAGAAGCACAGCCTTACCATCCTGAATAGTGATGGGGCGTGTTGGTTTTGCGGTAACATTGGCAAAAACACCATCATTGTGAGTACCACCACCAACTGCGCCCATCGGGCGCTGTCGAATGAGGCCAAGGCGTTCTGCGAAGGAGGAAGGTAAGATCGCAGCAGCTGTTCGTCTAAGCCAATTATGTTTGGGTCCAGGTGCTGAATCGAATGAAAACGAGGGAATGAAGCCGTTGGAATTCCCGTGGTCGTTGGGGAGAGCAACCTCGGACGGCCGGGGTGGAGAACCTGGTGGTGGGTAGTCATAATCAACACGCTCGAAATCATACGTTCTTGGAGTGAGCTGCGGAGGAAGGGATGTAGGAACTGGATTCAATGGATGAGACTCTGAGGGCTCGTTGTCCTCGTCTTCATCTTCAGAATAATCAAACGCAGCTTCCATCTCAGCTTCTGTATCGTGTGCATTGCGGTCTGATCTTGAATTAGGGAGGGCAGTATAACGAACGGCCATAGAGGGAGAGAGAATCAATGTTGTTTGGGTGTATTTGTATCGGCCAATGAGGTTCACGACAGTCACTGGCATTCTGCTCGCGTCAATACCCTTCATTGGCGCAGAACCGACTTCTGTCAAGCTTTTTCATCGTCTATATCATCCAGAAATTGAGCAGGCTCCATTTTTCGAAAGAGCTTCCATTTTTATCTCAGAAAACAATGTTGTCTCCTTTCAAGCTTCCTCGTCGTATGCCCAAGACTTGAAAACATTCGCCGAGGCTTTGCGTACAATACAAAATAGTGCGGATCTCGCTTTATACCAGGTTGCCATAGGAGAAGCAAGTGTAACGGAGAAGCAATGGGATATCTCATCAGTCAGAGTGGTCAGTCTCATGTTCGTTGCTGATCATTGTGGTCAACACTACACATTCTGCTCAGTGCTACTTGCAACAACTCACCTCTGAATTTATTCGTTTGCATACGCTGGATCGCCACATTACAAAGTCCTACGCCATTGACTACTTTGTTTCTCCCGTTCCCCACGATGGTGCCTGTCCCAAGTATGCAGGCAAATCTCCATTTCATGCATTTGCCGAACACGACCAGTTGAACACGACAATCGTTCTACTGGGTACACGACATCCTCCTTTGTAAGCCCTTATCACTTATGAGCCTGCGCCGCAAACCGTCGTCGCTAATATCGATAATACACAAGACCGGAGCTGACTATACCTCCGCCCCTCTCTGCTGAAGGAAGTCCGTTTGTCTCGGTACCTGAGAAGTCGTTCTTGCAGAAATATTGGATGTATATTGGCATCGTACTTTTTGCGTTCAGTTAGTTGCCTCAGTTTTTTTATCCGTTCCAAACTAACTATAATTCAAAAGTGATCACCGGTGGCGGAGAAGAGGAGCAAAGGAGAAAATGAGAGCTTTGCATTCATACATAACAGCAGAATCTCTTACCGCCGAGATAAGCAAAATAGACTCGGGTGTGCAACTGTACTGTAGGCCATATTTCCAATACACTACTGGCTTATAAACTTCTCTATTGGTCATCATCTCATTCGTCATTCGTCCAAATCTTCTGCATTTGTTTCTTGAACGGGTCAAGTGTGAATTCAAGAGCAGAACAAGGGTATCCAATCTCGAACTTTGCCAACACACTTGGATGCAAAATCCCCAAGGTACCGATTTGTATATCTTTCTTCTGATGACCATGGTCGTCGCGGTCGATGGTCAACAACGTATTGTTCTTCTGTGGGGCAGCCCGGTAGTAGATCGTAGCAGCACGGCCAGGGAAGAAAACCGGATCTATGATATGCTATAAGATAACGACAACCACTATAATGAATGCACTCACCATTGCTTTCTTTGATATAGTAACCAGTCTCTGCATTGTTATCTTCGCTCCCAATCCTAGGCACCTCTAGCATCCTCATCGCCCGATCCAACATCCCATGAACAACCTCAAATCCAGCCGTCTTGTTGCTCCAAACCGCCGCGGCGTGTCTTACATTGCGCGCTTGACGCTCTCTCGAGAGATCCTTGAAAACCACGTCGGAAGTCTCGAAAACCTTGATAGGAAGCGGATGCGAGCGATTTTCACGGATCGTCTTCAAAAGCCCTGGGATGAGAGATGTGCGAACCACCTGAAATTCAAGTGTCTTGGGGTTGGCTATTTTGACCGCGGTGTTACCATCATCTTCGTGGTTTAACCATTCGAAGTTCTCTTCGTGTGAGCACTACGCAAATTAGTTAGGAACAACACCGGATGAGGCATAAGAATACTCACTAAGATCAAGGGAAGCACTTCTACCCATCCGGCTAAAGCCCATTCTACGCGTATAATGTCACTCAATTTGCTAATAGCCAAAGGTTGTGCCACGGTGCTTGTAGCAGGAAACGTGTGCGGCAGATTGTTGAACCCATACGCGATGGCAGCGTCCTCCATGATGTCACACTCATGAAGAATATCTGGTCGCGTCGCTGGTATATCTACTACGACTTCATCTGGGTCTGATGGCGAGTTGGACGTGTGAAGAGCCATTCGTTGCAAAAGCGTCGATACGTCGGAGGTAGTAAGCGAAAGGCCAGTGCAGGAATTCACATAAGAAGCGTGAGCGGATTTTTGTCGCTCTGAGATGTTTGGCGAGATGCGAGTCTGACCATTCGGCAGAACCACATTCACCGGTTCAATACTGACATGTAGATTCTTCAGCTTGACTACAGAAAATAATAAGAATTTCGAAACTTACGTGTACGGCTCTGCACAATACTCTGAGAACATGGTGGACACGATATTGACAACAATATCAAGCTTAGTTTGGTCGGTTGCAGTGACATCTATAAAAACATTCCGGGTATTCATCGTAATTTTACTGTGGTCCGAATTGATGATCGGAGGCATGGACAGTACGCGGTCTTCAGCGTCATAGATGATAGGGTAAACTGGAAAATCACGAATTATGGGGAGGTATCTTGATAGATGTTTTTCAGACTACGGAGAACATCACTTTCGGTTGGAAACATGAAGGCATGGGAGAACCCACCTCATACAGGGTCATAAGCTCATCCGCGGTGTAGGCTTGATTTTTTCCCAGTGGGGCGAACTTGATATCTTTGGGAGCTCTGGCTTCATATCTGAACGGTGCCTTCAGTGTGTCCAGATCGTGTGTCCCAATAGCTACCAGCTGCCGCCGCCGACAGATATTCTGGTGAAGCTTATCTTGCAGATCGATGAAAGAGGCATAGGATCGAGGTGTAAATTTTACATTGCGCAGAATAGCGCAAGCGAAAAAGGGCCTGACTCTCTTGACCTTCACGAAATGTGAGGTGTATAGAATAAGCTAGTTCAGTACAACTGTACCTCCGGGTTGCAAGTTACTGTCAATAATTGTGACACATCTCCGGGTGGATATACGAGTTTGTAGCGTGGTGGTTCGTCTTTCTGTAAGAAGACTCGGAGCGCGCGTGCAATACCTTCAATGCAAAGAAGGTCATATCTAGCAGAGTGATCAGATGACCCATCACCTAAATAGTTATACCATGGTTCTGTACCTATTTGCAGGGACCTCTATTTTCAATTGCTGTGGAGAACCAGCGATTAGATAGAAAGCTTGAACATGGCTCCGACTACACACCGGACGTTCTGCAGGCAATCCAGCTTTGATCGCCTCTTCTATCTCTGTAGTGGTCTATAGGATAAAGATTGTGATACACTTCTGCTGTCACCAGAAGAAATTACACGCACATCTTCATCCAGCTCTAGTCCGTAGTCGAAGCAAAGCTTGTCAAAGTCCTCTGTAGCTAAGAAGATGGCGATCAAGACAGATATAAGTAAGAATTGAATTGAATAGAAGTACAGTACTCCTGGCCAAGTCGTTCCCAGAGATCAGCTTTGTCGACTGCAATGGTAGGCATTGAGAACGTAAAAAAACAGGAAGCCGAAGCAGATCAACTTGAAGATTTGAGTCCTGACTCGGACTTGTCCAAGATCGCGAGTGGGACCCCGACTACCGTCACAGTTGTCTCGTACGATGAAATATGTTGCTCTACTCAGTGGCGGCAAGGACAGCTGCTATAATCTATTACACTGCGAAAAGAACGGCCATAAGCTCATAGCTGCTGCATCACTGGGGCCTGGAACGGGAAAAGGTCTAGCACTTTTTCATTTGATGACTACTTCTATCGAACCATTTCATCAATACAGAAGAACTTGATTCATATCTTTATCAAACTGTCGGGCAGGATGCGATCGAGTTCGTTGCTCGTGCTCTTGATGTTCCTTTGTATCGACGTGTGATCACTGGAAACGCAGTCGAGCAAGGTGTTGAGTATGGAGGCAGGAAGGATGCGACAGGCATTGAAGGGGACGAGACAGAGGATTTGCAGGCTCTATTATCCACCGTTAAAGTGCTTGATGCTTTCCCATTCTTTAGCTGGTCCCTGATCTTTTCTTCGAGTCCCATCATCCTGAAATCCAAGGCGTGTCTGTTGGTGCCATCTTATCCAATTATCAGCGTGTGCGTGTCGATCATGTGTAAGATGACTTATTCACTTACGGTGTTGCCCCATATCTGATTACTCGAGGCCAACAGTTGTCGCCGTCTTGGTTTAATTCCCCTCTGCTTTCTGTGGCAGAGGAAACAGGAAGAATTACTAGCTGAGATGATAAGTTCGGGCATGGAAGCAATCCTCATCAAAGTGGCTGGAATTGGACTTAAAATTAATCACCTCGGGAAATCACTGGCAGATATGCAACCAACTCTCGTTAAGCTGGTAGGCCCTCACGAGTTTCAATGGTTACTTTATAATAGTTTTCCTACAGAATGATCTCTATGGATCTCACATCTGTGGTGAGGGCGGAGAATACGAGACTTTGACACTTGACTGCCCGCTCTTCAAACATCGCATAGTGCTGTAAGATCCGCTGTCCATCTTTGGGGACTGTCTGATGTAGAGAAATAGCACTGAGGTCGAAACCGTGATTCATTCGGATAACGATTTTGCGACAGTTGCATTTCTACGCATAAAGAAAGCCCAGCTCAAATATAAAGAAACACTCAGCAGAACACTTGATGTGCCAGCTCCACCTTTACTGGAGGAAGACTTTCGAGATGTTCACGACACCATCACACTTTCTCAACAGAGCGCTTCAGAGGGTGAAGCTTTGACACAAGCTAGGCAGACTCTAGTGGTCGAGCCAATCAATAGGGCTGCTCAGACACAAAAGATTGGTTCCTGGATATCTGTCGCAAACATCGAAAGAAAGCTCCGGAATCCTATGGTGGAGGTTTCCATTGAAGCCGAGGTGACAGAGTGTTTTCTGACTCTTAAAGGTCAGATTCAACCTCATTGCTTGTTTTGTCCTCTGACTTGACCAAAGAGCTCCTTAAGGAGTATTGTCTTGATATCCCTCATTGCGCGATGATCAACATCTGCTTGTCATCAATGGACTTATTTCCCTGTGTCAATACTGTGTATTCAAGCTTTTTTGGGTCCAGCCCCCCCGCCCGCGCATGTGTGGCCGTTGATCTTCCCCGTGCCATACGTGTCCGGCTTGACTGCATGGCATTTGTAGAACACAGTCCGACAGATCGTTATGCCCTTCATGTGCAGGGTTTGAGCTACTGGGCACCGGCAAACATAGGACCTTATTCCCAAGCTATCACGGTATTACAAAGTTTTCTACGTCCTAGGACTTTGTGGCTCAAACGTTATTTCTAGGCTGATGAGCATGTGTTTATTTCAGGCCAAATTGGAATGATACCAAGCTGTCTTGCTCTGCCCTCGCCACCGTCGCTAGCAATGGAAACATCGCTTGCCTGCCAACACGTTGCGCGAGTTACCGCCGCTTTGAAAAATAACTCTGGTGGTGGATGGGTCGGTCATCCACAGGCATCTCTCTATTGGCTCGTGGATATCAACCATCTACCACACGTAAAACATGGACACCGAAGGAGTTCCAAAGTTGTGAATTTCTTGCCTTTTCTCTCTTGGTCTGATTCTTTGCTCAGATTCTGAAAGAAACAAATACGCCAACCCTTTTCGTCGTTATCAAAGCTTTGCCGAAGGAAGCCCTAATTGAGAAACAAGTTTTCCTGCATACAGGTCGTTGTTCCATTACAGATGAAGATGATATCTCGTTGCAACAGCGAGAACCTATCTTCGAACAGGGTCAAATGTTTGCTATTCAACATATTGAGGCTACTCACATCGAACGACAGATTGTGTAGATTTTGCTCCCGGTGTGGCATTACAATGGCAGATGTCCCGCTTCCAAGACGGCACCACATCAGCCTATGCCATCATCTGTGTTCGAGGTGGAGGTAGCTAGCTGTCAGCCATTTCCTGAGATTATTTATGGACCTTCTGATACAGATAACTCATTGGTTTTAAACAGACTCAGCAAGGCCAATACCCTCTGTTCAACGGCTAGGCAAAGCCTCTCAATTCGACTACTTGTCGTTCCGTCACGTGCAAGTTCTTGTGAGCTTCCCAATTTATCGGCCGAATGCTCTTAACACAGGCTGTACATTAGTTCCTTCACTTTGTCAGACTATATTTGGAGTTCAAGGATGTCCCCCAACCACGTTTGTACCATGCCGATTTATTTCGTCGGGAGATATCGATGATTGGGATTATGCTATTTGTATCTTTAAACCTTGAATTGAGCAATCACATGAGTGACCTGTATTAAAGATCTGAATCACACCACCCCTCACACAAAGAAAAAAGCCTTATGCGCTGTCGTCATGCTGGAGTACCTGCATCTCGCCAAGTCTACGTCGCATTGCCTTCTCTGTGGGTGTTGGAGGAACCCTGCGAACGATCAGTGCACCGATCAGCGCACAACATCCACCAAAGCGCAGCACCCATCCAATTCCCGTTTTGCCTAGGTATGTGGTGCGCCCGGTGTCAACTGGGCTGTCGCCGTCGACAATTCGGAAGATTGCACTAGTGACCAGAGCAACCTGGGACAGATATAGGCTACAAACATATGGAAGGCGGACAGCCAGAACTCACAATGAATTGAGGCATCACAATGGCGAGGTTATGGATGCCAAGAATTGTTCCCCCAGTCGTTGGCGTAGGAGAATCCGCTCCTTCAGGTAAAACATCATACGCGTCGAAAGAACGACGGCGAATCAATGGTTGCCGCTCGCCATTGACCCGACGATATGGAGTGGGAGTAGAAAGGACTCGGCTATGAGATGGCCTTCGGGACGGTACAGATGTCTCCGGTGTCGACGAAGATTCCTTTAAGAACTGCGGAAATATTAATATCGTGTAAAGAATTAGACTGGTTACATACCTCCATGATGATAGCAAAAGGCACCCACATAGCCACCGCCCAACAGATCCCAACTAATGTGATGAAGACAGTGGCCTGCGTCACCATCAGCGATATCCAACCTCCTGAGCAATGTAAGAGTTACCTGGACCACCGTGGTAATGAAGAATGTCGAGAAAGTCAAAATGCTATACAGTATCAACGCCCCTGTCCAGATATTACGCAGCAAGAATGGCATTATGGGAAGTCGAAGAGGTTTGCCTTGACGTGCTGCTTCTGCACGCCACTTGCGAACAGTATTCTGCAGACGAGTCAACTCGGCGTCTTCATCCACATCATCCTTATGTCCCATCAAACGACGATCACGGCTAGCAAGATGGGGCAAAAGGGTGCCTGTGACTACACCAACTGCACGGATGTTTAGGCGTTTCAACGCGCATTATACTAAAGACGTACCGATGCTATATAGAAGCATTGCGAACTCGCCGCTTCGGGTTGCTAGCTCCGGATCAGGCTCTTTCTGATGTTCGTAAGCCATGATTTGCCCCATATATGTCGTGCTATATGGCGACCATGATAGGAAACACTTCGTTAGATATAAGAAACACATACGAATAGAACAAGAACGGGAACCTAAAGCAATGATGAGCCGAGGGCCTGAGAGATGGGAATTAGGATGCCCACCAGCCCATAAAAGCAAATAACTGAACATAACAAACCCGCCGAATAGGCTTCGGAAGGTTTATGACTGCAACCTTGATATTCAGAAGTACGTCTTGGAGTTTGCTGCGTGGCGCGTTGGGTTCTGGGAGGTGGTATGTAAATGACAGGAACTCCTACCTGTGTTTCTTGTATACGGCAGGGCGCTCTTCTTCCTCGTGGAAGATACAGGTCGTCCAAACCGTGGCAACTAGAATGACGATACATATAACACAGAACTTGCGGAACTGATCACCTCCCAAAAGACGGATGATAGGGAGTTGAGCGAGCGGCAAAAATCCTGGACAGCTTTAGTATACGACAGGGAAGCAGACATCCATACGTACCGAATCCAAAACCAACGATGTTACCTGCGTTGGTCATCCTACCATGCCATGCATTACCAGCACTGAGCTGAGCAGGAGGCGTGACGTCCAGAAGGAGGTTCCGGAGAGAAGCTTGCAGTCCATTGAGGGCGAAGTCGAGTACATAGAACGAGCAGATGGCGAATCCAATGGCGGTGCTTGTAACCTGCCATGTTTCAGGAGAAGTCTGTTACTTTTTTAAGTCATACAACTTACCCGCTTGTTCCGTTGTTCATCCCAGTCGCCAGCGCCGACGCCAAACAAATCGACCAGTATGCAGGCCACCTCTTGACAGTATGCAAGTGTCAAGGTAGAAATTACAAGGGCAACAGTGGACAATATGATCCAGTATCTTCGGCGATACTTGGAGGATGAAGAATCAGATAATGCACCTATGTGCAGCTTAATATTAACAGTCGGATCACTGAAAGGCCAATCCCACCTATGATGGGTTGTGCGATTAAACCACTGATGGGTCCTGCCAACCAGACAAGAGAGGTGACATGTTCCGAGAGCCCGAGGCCTAGGAGAAATGGGGTCCCATAACTAAACAATCAAGGTCAGATGAGTAACCACAATCAGGGAGTCATCCATACCCTAGCTCCACGGTCCACGCAATTTGCGCCCCTCCCATGGATATGCTCAAGGTGACAAGGTCCCATGTCGTCAGTCTGCGCTTCGAAGGTGTAGCTTTTGCATTCCCATTAACTTCAGCAGTATTCTGTAATTCATCATCGTCAACTACGGCAGACTCGTCGAGTCCCGTAGTGTGCCTTGATCGCGCTGAAGGCCAAGGTATCTGAGTAGTTGGATCCGGGTCACCATCCGGAATCGGAGGTATCATTACTCAGACTCAAATCCGACTGGGCAAGGAGAATGGGGGTTGGAAGCAGGCATGAAGGGATGAATGAGACCTATAAGTAGGTGTCTCTTATGCCATCCACTGCGTGTTCTATGTTCGGCATTATCCGGAGTACAGCAACAACCAATGACAAGCCTATCGGGAGACACTATCGAAAACATTGCAATGCTAAGTAATTTGATATACTGATCAGTAGTGGCATTACCAGCATATGGTTACTACTCAATACTCCTTGCTTGTGTCCAATATATGGTGCATTCCCCAGTGTCAGGCTTTAAGCTTTAATTCCAACTTCCAAGTAACTTAACTTTCAGATTGCCTATAGCCTTTGAGCGACTCTTGTCAAATAACTATTTTAGAGTAATTCAAGACTGAACACAAGCTATGCATTGGTACAACAGTAGAACAAAAAGCTATGGAAGACATCTGTGTGCTATTGAAAACATCAGAGCAGGAACTACCAACATAAATACTGATCATGATAGTAAGATAAACAAGCACTCTTTAGCGTACAGAATTTGCAGACATTCCACGCCGATGACTGGTCCCCGAGGATTCTAAGCTTGGCAGGGGTTTCGATAGGAGGTGGTGGAAAGCTTTCCGGCGACCAGCTGTCGGCATGGTGCTATCCTCTATTGGTAAAGGGGGGTCAGGGAACTGAGCATACTGGCTTGGAGGACCGATATAGCTTTCGGTTTCCTCGATTACACTTCGATCAGGACTTATTAAAGAATGCGGCGAATTAGATGTAGAAGATGAACGAGTGAGTAAGGGGAGAGGGGACGGGGATGGTCGCGTAGGATTTGTGCCAGCCCGATTCCGGCTGTCAGGTTGTACATGAATGATACCATTAGAAAGCGTCTCGGAACGAAGCTGCATAGCAGAAAAGGATGGTCGTAATCGTCGAGGAGTTGTCGACCCGCCAGGTGGAAGATAATTAAGAGTTGATGTGTCGTCCTCATTCGTCGTAGGTCCAGCCGAAGAATAGTTTGAGCCATTCTGGGATTTATTTTCCGTCGAGGAAGTACCCTGACTTCCACTTCGGTTACGTCTCAGGTATTTCTCTATTGCGTCAGCATCTCGCTCTCGCATACGATTCGCAATAGGGGACAAAGCGGATGCAGGGTTGCTGGGCGCAGCTGGAGATGAAACGGGCAACGTAGTAGCAGTACTATTCATGGAAGGAACTTGGGTATGGTGACTTGGCAGTTGCTGGTTATGGAAATGTGTGGCCGATCTTGTAGAAGGTTGTGATGGTGATGAAGAGGGAGAGAAGGACGAGTGACTCTGTGGCCCAGGGGCCAAACTATCACTGTCCGAGGTGGCAGTTGTGCGACTGGTCCCAGATCCACTCCTCATCCTTGGAACGTTGCTACGCATCATCTTTGGAGGCACAGGGGGTGCACTTCCAGCATGCAACCCTCCCCATTCGTTCCCCCGTTCAGCCGCCTGGACGAAAACATTTTTACGAGACTTCTTGTTAATTTCAAACTGTAGACGAGCGGTGTCTTGCAGCGTATCTCTTGTGCTAAACCTGCGAATGAATATTATTCGGCAGGAGACGTGTGGAGAGCACGCGCCGCTCACGAATAAGCATAATCGGACGCCGTAAAGCCATGGTTATTTCTAGCAGTATATTGGCACCCTCTCTCAATGAGGAGTTGTACAACCTATACAACCGTCAATGAGCTTGTCAATATGTCTTCAGGTGACTACTCACAGGTATATGACCCCACGAGCTAGCACTATGGTTTAGTTGAGCATACCGCGCCGAACTCAGAGCACTGATACTCACTAATGCAACGGAGTGTTTCCCTTGTTGTCAGAGAGATCATAGTCGGCCCCGAGGTCACAAAACATCTAGGCGGACGCAAGGTGGGTAAACGGACCGAGTGCCAATGAAACTTGGTGCATACCCGCACAAGCTCTTCATTCCCTTTCAATGAAGCAATGTGGAGAGCTGTCTTCCCTTGCATATTTGACCAGTCTAAAATTTCTGGGTAACGATCGTAGTACAAACGGGCCATTCGCAGGCATGCACCCGAAATGTCCACTTGCGCTGACTGGGGTGTATAAGGGTCAACAGGAGAAGGCCTCTGGTCCGCTAGAATCATCAGGATGGTATTGTTTTCTGAATCCTGCGCAGAAGTAGTATTCGGACATGTAATTGCACTTGGAGTCATGATTTGCCAGTGCGTACCTTACTTAGTTCCTCGTCGTCATGGCCAGCGCTTAATAAGAATTCAAAAGTCTCCTCGTGTCCTAACGCGGCGGCCCATGCTAATGATGTAAAACGTCGTGGCGCAAGGTCAGGATTTCTCATATCCGTCCTCTGGATAAGCCGTTTGACAAGAAATAAATTATTTTCTGGTAGTATGAAGTTAATGAGCATTCCAAATAACGCTTTCACGAGAAGAAACATACCCTTAACTGCCCTTCTGAGTCTCGCTGTGGCATCCTTTTCAGCCATCGGGCAAGAGTAATGATAAAAGACTCAGCGGAAAATCGGGGGAAATGGCAATTGACTCGGACGTCCGGGGATCAAAATCGTAATAAAGGGGTCACGTGTTGCGGAAAGCTGTGTTCAACAATTGGCCCCAATTCCATCTCGTATTTCGTCCCGGCTGTAACATTGCAAATGCCCAAAGTCGTGTCTCGCTCAGCGGTCTCGTCATCTTCTGATGGTCTGTTGCCTAGGTAATTATCATGGTCGGATAGCTCACCTCGCTGCTACAGCACGGCCAACTGCGTCTTCCGCTACAGCCTTGCGTGTATATTGTGTGTATTACTTTCAGTCTGGCCTGATGGAACATTGATGACCTGTATCAGACTGTATTTGTGGCGAATTCATCGTAAGTTAAATGGTCATATGCCTATTTTTCTCCTCATATATATCAAAACATATTACAGCTTGTTATTGACAAAAATCTCGCGACACTTCCACGCCGCAAGACTGATAATGCTATCATCATCCGATCCCAAGATAGTGATGTTGCAAAGGCGAGAGTGTTCAAACTGAATGCCGTTTCTGGTGACCCTATCCTTCTGGAAAGGTATGAATATGTCATGTTCTTTGTTTACGCCATCAACTATCAGCGCAGACACGGCGGACATGAACGCCAATACAGATTCCATTGTCCACGATGTTCCCTTGCTATCGGTTACCAATCATCGCCGCCCCCTGTCAAGTCCGCACCATTTCTATACATAGTGTCTGGTGCTCTCACTCAAATGCAGGGGCAACTCCCACCAGACGCGTTTCAGGGTGATAACGAAGTAGAATAAATTTATCGTACATAATTATAACACTACATATATCCAACTAACCCAGGTGGTCTCGACCCACAGGACTGAAGCTGCAAAGAAATGGTAAGTTGCAAGTCATGAACAAGAAGATGGAATTTGAAAAATGATGCTGGCTCAGCTACCGTTGTAGAAAACAATCATGATGAAAGTGTCTGTGACACAAGTGTTCATACAGTGTGAATAAGTTGTCATCAATGCCAGACAGAGAACAAAAGAGTTTAAACAAAAGGATGAACATGAACATACCATAAACTGACGTTGGAGAGGTGACATTTGTTGATCAGAAAAATGCCAAATTTTATATACAACTAATTTGTTTGGTGCTGCTTGTCAAAACTAAACACGGAGTTGCATTATTATAGCTAGAACGCAGGAGTCCGAGTCAACGCCAGAAGTTAACTTGTGTATGGGTGAAATGAAAATGATATATTAGAAGATGCCTGGTTCGCAGTCCGTATCAATATGATAGAGAATATGTGGGTCTTGTGCGGCGGCTATGATCATAGACGCTTAAATAATTTCAACATCCGCTCAGCGGCGTCTTGACCACCACCTCTCAGAGTGCCTGGACATTCTGAAGTTGAGTCCAGGCCTTGTCTACTTTGTCCTCGGCATGGAACTACCTTCAACTCGAGAACTAGAATTGGAAACCCTGTTGAGGCAGCGAGACAAACAGGTCGCTGAACTCAGTGTGAGTTTCCACCTACCAGCCCAAGATTCCACTGACGAATCTGGTATAGGATGAAGTAACGCAGCTGCGACAATTCCTTACTTCGCAGCCTGGTCCTTCAACGACTGATCCTGTCACTCTTCCGCCATCTTTGATATCTACTCTACTGCCCCATATCCATGCCGCTTCGATTGGGACGGTTGTGACGGCAGGTTCAAATACTGTCACCGCTGCGCTTACTCAAAGATCGCGACTTTTACAAGAGGAGAACGACGAACTCTATGACCTTCTAAAACAAGGAGAAACCGGCAAGCTGAAAGAAGAAGTGTGTGGTTTACGTAGAGTTGTGGATAGGTTAGAAGCAGCCCTCCGAGGTAGGTCCTCAGTATTGGAACTTTTGAGCAGACATCTAACCTTGATATAGAGTCTCACGAAGTGATAAACACAATTTCGTACGTTTCTTGTCCCCTACCATTAGTGCCAGATGTTAAATCAGATGCACAGCGCGGAGCTTGACAAATCTTACGAAAGTTTCATGGCCTCCACCCGCCTAAATAGCACTGTGTACAGCACAAAATCATATTCCCAATCTCCAAGGGCCTCTTACCACCCCCTACCTCAAACTGGCAATGGAACTGGCATGTCAAAACTACCGCCTACTGGTCCAAGAGCGTACAAGAAACCACGTCTGTCAGAAGCGCAGGCTTCGCCGCCTCCTCGAATAAACACTCTCCCTTCTCATAAATCCCATAGTAAACCGCACCCTCCCGCTCGAGGCCACGACACGCGTGATTACGCGCGGCGTTTGCCGGAAGGACGCGGCAAGCCTAATCATGCAAAAATGGACATTGAGGAAGATTCAAGGGCGATACCTCCATCGCCTATTTATGATCGTGAGAGGGAGCGAGAACGTGGATCAAAGGAACGGGACAGGGATGGGGGCCGCGAACGTGAGCGCGATGGGAATAGGCACACCAGGCGCAACAGCGGCTTCCCGGGTCGAGGCGGCGGCGGTCCTGCACGAAGGGCCGAGCGGGTATTGGCGCATATTGATTCGTTTGCTGGCGGGGATCGGACGTTGGCAGAACGGATGGGACTGTAAATTGTCTTGTGTTGCGTTTATCTGGGCGGACCTTGCACATTCCAAGAAAACATCTGGCTGATTTGTGTAGTATATATCCGGTACGGACTTTTACTCCTCAAGTTTCGTACCCTGTAGCGATAGCTGACATTCCATTATCTTACAGTTGTGTATTCCTATATCCCGCTTGTTGTCGCTTTGACTCTGCATATCAATGTAAAATATCCTGTAACCGCATGGGGCTTGATTGATTTGTAGATCGCTGACGCTGTTGCTAGTATTTACAACCGGGCAATTGTTTAGCCTTGCGTATGGACCAGCACGAAAGGCTGGCTAGTCCTGGTAGAGATACATAATTCGATAGCAACGGTTTGCAGGGACTGGGACATGTGGGTAAGGAAGATTGTAATGCTGTTTATTATTTTACTTCAGGTATTACTATTAGCAAATGCGTCTGGTGGGTGGTGCAGCGTCCTTGCCCACACGACAATTAATGTATTCAGAATAGGAGGTCTGATCCTACTTGTTAGAGCAATAACACGTTAGGCGCCGAATCTACAGGTAAGTTGCTGGTCGTGTAGAGGAGTTAGACTTTACTTACACATCTAGGTTACATGGTTACTACGAGTTGTAGGATAGCAAAGGATGAGCGCGTGCGCAGGCTAGCAATAGAACAACACGCGAGTGCGCAAATGAAGGAAGGATAATATATATAATAGTACTATAGGTGACGTATGGATCAAGTTCAATTGCAAGAACACATTTACAAAGCGTATTAATTGTGAAACAAGAAACATGCACCAAAACTCCAAGATACCTATTGCCATTCGTTTGCAGCCATTCAGACATTGGCTATGCGACCTTCGGCTTTGTATTGCGAAGTGAGAGGAATTTCAGGCATGTCATGCCTACACTTCCGTGCTTTTGCGAAAGACGCCCTTTGGGGCGCTGTCTGGGAAGAAATGTAGATTCCGACATAGGTGAGACGTTATCAAAGTCAGGAAGGCGTATTGGAGCTGCGGACATTTGCTCCGAAGGGTGCACGGGTTTGACGTCTTTGGGCGCAGTAGCTACGAATGCAGAGATGGAAGCCATGGACATTGGTTGTGAAGAGTGTACTCCCTTTGGTGCGGTAGCCACGAACGTGGGGATGGGAGGCACGGGCGGTGGTGGGGACGATATGGTTGGGCTCGGCGGCGGCGAGCGGTAGGTAGTCGCATTTGAAATATAGCGGCGATAGGGCCTGCTATGGTCAACAGAAAGCGAAGTGGAAGGAATGGCAATCTGCGGCATTGAATGTGACGCAGCCCGCGGCGACACGATAGGATTGGACGAAGTCCTTCTCCTCTCGGAGCGCTCATTTAAGTGATCATGTGAGCGCGTAGGGTGGAGGAAATTGCGCGGGCCCGGAGAAGGCTCAAGGCCCGGCGGCACCGAGGGTGATAAAGATTGTTTACTGGAAGATTTGCGAAGACGGGCACGCAGATGAGGAGAAGGCAGGGGAACGGGGACGAAATCAGGAGAGGGCTGACGGGGAGGAGGAGAATCGGGACGAGTAAATATGGACATTAGAGATGCCAGGAGGCAGAAGGAGAAGAATGATCATAACGGATAATAAGAAACGCTTTTATACTGGTCTTGCGGCGCAACAACCAAGGAATCATTGAGGAATCAGGGACATGAACAAAAAAACAACCAGCCCACAAAAGGAAATGCCGTAAACACCGTCGTTAGCCCTGCAAGTTCCGATATCGCACGCGAGTCATCGGGAATCCTTGTGGTTCACCAAGTGGAGCTCAGCGATATTCTCCCCGCCAACATCGAGTCTCGCTTTTGTGTTGGATCTCTTTCAAAGGACTTGGCCCTGGCATAATGCACCATAGCAAACGCTACAATTTAAACCTGTGTCCTGGCGTGCGCTGATGGATCCAAGTTCAAGCTTCAAGCCTCGGTAGTTTGAGGCTCTGCTTTAACAAGCACTTTCGGTATAACCCAGTTATCAATGTCATAGTAGTATACCATACCAGCTAGTACTTACAAAATTACATAAATAATGATCATGTCCCAAGACTTTTGGATAAAGTAGAAGCTCAGTTGTTGGAGAGGACTATGAACACGACTCGCTGCTACAGTACGGTTTGACTCTGTATGCATCCTTAGTAGAACTTCAAGTACGTATACACGGTTGTTCCCTCAACAAGCCCTGTAACTCAAACTTATATTTGAATTAGTTGACACCTACTATATTTTTATTTCGCAAAACCTGGGGCCAGGCTTGCGAATTCAACGGACTTTCATGGCGTTTCTATGGCTCCAAGAATCGGGCAACTACTATCTTGTGCCTTGTGGTGCTTTCGCTGAACCTTTGTCAAGGTTGCGGCATTCCAATCCGTTTTTGAGGCCAAGCCGAGTGACAAAAAACACTCCCGGCCCGGGACCACGAGTCAACACTAACTTGAAATGTCCACTGGATCACGGCAGAGCGCGTACTGCGCTGTACTGCTCCCATCGATATCAATGAGTCATTCGTCTTGCACTGGCAACATACTCATCCTTCATTATCATATCTATGGCCCGGGCAGGCCCTCAGCGCGACACTCATGGTCGGACGTGCTTCCGATTTAGCATTTCTTCCGCCCCGAATATATCCCAGGGGAAGAAGTATTCAGACTCGCACTGGCTCTTCTATTTCTGAGGAAGTTTCGTGGTGGGTACTTCTCCCGGGCCGTACAAGTCGCATGCTTTCACGCATAGCGAAACCCTGGCACCCATACTTACCCAATGTCCGTCAATGGCTTCCGTAATAAACGGCCCCGTGATTATGGCCCTCCAATCGGTACGCTGAGTGCTAAAGCTATTATCTTCTACATTCTCCATCCCGTGTTGACACGAGGAGCGGGGTTACCACCTTTTTAGTGATACGTTCATGATCAGGACATACCACTTGTTTTCTAGGAGATACATATACCGGCGCGTGGTTACGAACGCAGGTACGACAGGGGCCGTGTAGCTGCTTGTTCATCTAATATTCACGGGGACACTGTGCAATGATAGAATAAAGCTTTTGTCTCGAATACTGTTCATGAGCAACCGAGCCCCTTCCTCAACGATGAGGTCAGGTCCCATTGATCAGTATCACCATGAACATCGAACATATTAATTCCTAATATTTTCAGGTTCTTCGCGAGCTGGGCCTTCATTTCAAGGGACTCGGGATCGTCATATGTGATGACCTGCCCAGCCGACGAAGAACGCATGAAGGGCGTGCTTGAGCAACCATCCCAGCATCTCTCATATCCGCCGCTAGCAAAACAAGAACGCGGACTGGTGGGATTAGCAGGAGTTGTACAAATTAGTGCTCCTTGAGAGACCAAATCGCGGAATGGAATCTGGCCACTGTTGGGGGTGACAGCGACTGTTGATGAGTTTGCTCGCGTCCGGAGGTTTGTAACCCTGGATTGTGACACATATCCGTACGAAGGAACCCCAATCACAAGCTGTGAGGGACTGAAACCAGCATTTATCCATGCGTTGTATGCGGCAACCATATTTCCTTCAGGCTGAGTAGAGTTTTTACAAGCATCGTGCATCGGTGCATTGGGACCAGGATTGGGTGATGCTATACATAGTGGATCAGCCGCATGAGAATATGGCTTAGTAGATAGAAGGGGCTTACAAGGCCAAACATCATAATTCATGATCA
>QMFE01001105.1:729-35702 GCA_003314665.1 Tricholoma sp. MG77
ATGGGACCCCTGGGAGTCTCCCCTCCCCCTCCAATGTCATAGTAAGAACTGTGCATAAGCATTGTGGCAGGCATCTAGTACATGCAGAAAGCAAAATATACTATGATGAGTAATAACAAAGGCTGATGAGGCATGATTTGGATGTGCACTATTGAAGGTGATGCTGTCTAAGCTGTCGATTCCTGGGTGAGATCATGGTAAAATGTGAGTGGTTTCCGGTGAAATGAAAAAGCCGCCTGGAATGGACACTTGATTAGAAACACCAAAGTGTCGATGGCTGTGCCTCAGGTAGAGGTTTAGCATGTGATCATATGTTGATCAACAATCAGATTAGAGAGAGTTCAAGTTATCAACTTGCACTCATCACCAATGCCTGTTGTGCTGCCTCTTCAGCCAGTTGGCAATGTCCAGTTACCCACCCCCCCAAATGATCCCCCAACTCTTCAAGATGTTCTTCAAGCCTGTAAATATGCGGTGCAGATTACAACTGATAATAGTTGGTGGCACCAATCTCATCATAAGATACTGTCTACTAAAGCTATCCAGAGAATCAACAACTAAATTCTGCGACTGATGAGGATGCTGCTAGAGCATACATATATGGAACTAAAATAATGGCTGCTCATTTGCCTCCCAGTGAGTATGTTATCAGCAAAGATCCTAGACTGCATAATACATACTAACATCAGCAGACACTAAGGATGCTGATCAAGCCCCAGCTTGGTTTGCAGGCACACTTACTGCAGGTCTTGCCACAGCGCTACCCCCTCTCCTCAATTGTGCCCTTGCTCCATTGACAAAAACAATTTCCAAAGTATGTCATGCATGTGCATTTGGTTGCTAGTTACATGACCTGGTCAATCCTGCATCAGGTTCATAACCAACAGTGTGACAATGGAGTTCACCTGCAATACAAGGTCTTACCTTTTACTGATGGGACCTTCCCTACCAATCAGGAGGTATTTTTTCGAGATCTTTTCATCATTGTCTTCTAAATTATCTGTAGCATGGCCTCCCAGCTCTCATCAATGTAAATTCAATCAGAGCTTTGACTGGCCCACAGGCCTCAGCATATCTCGCTGGATATGGTTTGCCTGCCGTTCATGTTATTGATGAGTGTAAATTTGCTATAGGACATGAGATAGGTTGTCCTGTGAAAGTTATTTAGCTCAAAACTTGTGTTGTTACTTCACCAGCCACCCTTTCATTTGTAATGAATATCCGGTAGGCATTTCAGACACCTATTTCAATTGCCTGCACATTTTAATCGCCAGTGAAGTTGACTGGGACTAGACCATGGAGGTCGGAGATGCTCTTCTCCTCTTCTCTGACAACTCAACAACACAAAACAAAGAAATTCTCCTGAACTAACAGAACATCTAGCTGAATTGAGAGTCTGGTTTGAAAGAATGCAGACATCATGGCCATAAGTTTTATTTCAATGATGGCCATTTGAATGCATACAACAATCTAACACCTATCTGTGAATCCAGTACATAATTTGCTCCTGAATTGGAGGTCCCCACAAAGAGATTTGATGACCAAAAGTCAAAGGGGAAGGATACATCCATCAGATGTTCTTTGACTACAGTCAACATATGTGATTAGTACACATTATATGACTAAGAAAGATATGAACACTCACATGCCCAGAATCTGAATATGCACTAGCCATATCCACTTCAAAACCACCTGCTTGCTGTGCTTCAGAACACGATGAAACATAGACCTGGTGCTGGGCTCAAACATGTACTGGATGAAGAAGAACTCAACAAACTATACCGCTCCATATCAAACAATCCATCTGATGGCATCAACACTATTTTAACCAGATTCAGTTAAAAGCCCTCATCACAAAGATTAGAACGAAAATACCCAAATCACACTCCGATACATCCTCTACTTGTGGGTGTGGATTGGGGAGATTTAGCTGGACCCCAGGATCTCCACTGGTGCAGATTCCACCTGTTTTGCTTCTGCTGGTCCTGGAAAGCTCACTTGCTGGCACTGGCTGACTATGACAACCGTCACCACCCACACCCACACCCACATCACCCTCACATCCTCATCCAGTGCCCATGCCCATGCCCATCGTCATCTTGAATCCAATCCCAACTCCATGCCCAAGAACACTAGACATCAAACAAGTCCCCATGCTTGTACCCGAACCTATCTATCTGACCACTTCACTCTGGTGGCAGAGTGTAGAGGACAGAGAGATAGGGTCCTTGTACAGAGCGTTGATCATGTATATGAAGGCAGATCTCCTGGAGGGTAATACTGTCAGCTAGGATTACTGCATCAATATGTATGAGTGCTTACGCATTGGCACGCTGTAGGCGCCATGACAATACCCATGCTGTGAGGTGGAGCAGGTTGCTGCAAGCACAGCAACAGAAAATACAAGGGGTGCAAGCCTCTGGAGGGTACATTGTCGTCAGCACATTCATGCAAGCACAAGAAAACAAAATGCACTCACATTAGGTCAGATTCGTCATAGGGGCAGTGGGCACTGCCTCCATGATTGACGGCCATCATTCTGAAACGAGAACAACGGTTGTTGTAGGTTTGGACAGGTTGGTGAGGCGAGCGAATCTGCCAATGGCAAGGCATGGGCGCAATGGTGGCATTGAAGCTGTCGAGGGAGGTGTGACATCATGCTGAGCAGGTGAAACAGATGCGATCAAGGGTACACACCTCGCTCAATCGTGGTTTCCCCAATCGACACCTTTGACACCCTCATTCAGCACCCCCAATCAACACCATCGAGCGCTTGATTGAACGTGACTGTCCTCGTCAACCCTTTTTGCAAGCACCATCACCGCCAGCACATCCGCTTCGTCCAGCGCTGTTTCCTTCTCATCCACTCAAGTCGTCCCAGAGCAGATCCAGTGGTTTTTGTTGAGGGAAAGAGGAGAGGAAGAGAGAGGAAGCGAGTGAGCAGAGGAACAGGGGTGTGACACAGAGCTCAATCACCATGATCCAGGAGGTTGCAGTGGGGATGGGGAACGAGGCATCCGCGTTTGAGCCTCGCGTCGCAGAGAATACACGGCATGAACCGTCAAGGTAACCACAGTGTGATGGTCAGTGGCAACGCCCGCCAGCCAAAATCCCATCTCATGTGAGGACACCTCAGGGTGGCGGTGCCATCACCACAGGAGACCGGGCGACGCGAGCCATTTCGATACATAATGGTCGTCACTAGCCAGCCCAGCTCAACCCCTCTTCAGACATGTCACGTGCAAGATCATGTGACTTCACAACATGGCCTCAGACTTTTCAACTTCAAATTTTCTCACTCTTTTAATGATATCATGTCTTCGTACATCTATGTTGCTACTAGGAACTTTCAACTGGTACATGTACATGTTGTCATTAACAAGAGTAATCTGATCAGTCTCTACTGCCAGAATCATGTCAATGTAGAGAATGCACGTGTGATCACATGTATGTCGAAGAATTGTAAACAAAAAAAATGAAATGGCAACATATGCTAGTGAGCTTAGAATGGCTGATGTTGATGAAAACTCTACCCCACAGCTTCAAAGACTATGTTCACAATCAAAATGCAAGAAGTCCCTTGATGCTGGCTACCAGTTCAGATCCTGTGAGCGATGTAGAGAACACGACAGGGTTGCAAAGCAATGAAAGTGGCAGCGCGAGAAAGAGGAGAAAGAGGCATGGAAGCGGCCAAGGGTGACAGCTAATGGCAACTGTCCCGAGGTGATTGTAATAGATGCAGAAGGGTCTGATGATGAAAGCGACAGAGAGGTGAGTAATTAACAACTTTGTCATTATAACACTATCAACTCACTGCAATTAGAGCATGAAGCCCCTCGCATACAAAGATAGCGCAGAGCTCTTTTCAAATCTCCGGCATGCATTCAAGAGGAAGGATGTCTGTTTTAACACAAGCTACACCCTACCAGTAGACTCATTAATCATGGACAAAGAACACGTACAAATGACAGTGCACAAGATCTGGAAAGTCTCTGGGTACCGTTTCCGGTGAGAGACAAACTGGAAGCTATACATATGTATAGCTAACCACACAGGAAATGCTAGAGTGAAGGAAAACAAGCTTCTTGTGAGCGGGCATAAGACATGATACTGGTGTTCGCAGGATATCACTCGGAAGCAGAAACCGCTGTAACCGTGCACCCAGGTGTGCACTGCAGTCAGGTGCATTGCATGTCACGTGATCCTGTTGATATCCATTTGTGGCAGACACAGTAGCAGACCATTCGATCCTTGCGTTGCGACCACGACTGTGCATGTGTGCGAGCCTGTGCGAGTCATCCCTGTGCGATCTGCTAGAGACTGCACGTCTCCACCGCGCCCAAGTCTGAAAGAAGGTGCAAAGCATCACGACACATTGGGAATGCATAGCTACAATTGCCACAGTTGTCTCAGGGTTTCATGTCGTGAAGTTGATGACCCTAGCTCGAGGCAGATCACTATCTATCTTCAGCATCATGAAGCCCACACACCATACTATGATGTTGCAATGCCACCCGAAGCCGCCATAATCATCCGAGAGAACCTTGAGTGGACAACACCGAATGCGATGGTACCCAAAATCCAAGCCTTGTTTCCCACAGTCACAGCTACACAGATTCACAGTGCCTGGACCCTAATGAGTGAGATCCTGTGGAAAAGAGATGTTCTACAGCTGCCCTCAGCAGAAATCTTGCTATGGGAGTACTCGGATGAAGTAAATGTGTTTGACTTGCTGAAAGTAGATGGGATGGAACAGCTCGCATGGGGGATGAAGAAGGTATCAGATCGGCTTCAAGGAAAGGTTGTGGAGGTGGGGATTGATGCAACATGTGCATGAGGTATCTGAACAAAATTCTGTCAATGCTAATACAAATCGTAGACAACACAAACTCGAAACACCTTGAACTTTATACCGTTCTCAGAGAATATGATAATGCCGGTTTTCCATTGTCATACTGCCTACTTTCGACTGTGGCAGCTACCAAAATTGGCAAGAGAACCAAGGCTCTCACTGCTTGGGGAACAGTGCTTCATGAAAAGTACGGGGTCATACCACAATTTGTGCATGTTGACAAGGATATGGCTGAAATTGGGTCATGTCGAAAGACCTGGTCACAAGCAAAGATTCAGCTGTGTTGGTGGCATTTGCGTAAGGCTGTCAGGACATGTCTACAGCTAGCCAAACTTTCTATGACACCATATAAGATCGAGCGTGCGCGAGGGGAATTCAGGTTCATCAGCACAGGGTTCCAACCTACTGGTAAAGCCGATGCAAAAGAGTGCGAAGGAGGCGTACCTGGTGAATCAAATGTCTCGGTTGATCTGGAAAGCATGCCTATGACTCAAGGACCTAACTCACTTTTCATTCGATTACCCAATCCTTCACAATCGTGGCCACCACTAGTAGACTCCATCAATACGATGGGAGGTGGAAGCAAAAATGTTCCCATCGTCAATCATACCCCAAGATTGACAATCACAGTACTGCTGCCAAACACAAATAGCAAAACCCTGTCCGAATCTGGAGATGAGCAAAGCGATGATGACAATAAGTATCATCAGCGAAATCAAGATGATGGAACAGCATTTTTTGCGCCCACCCCTTGATTCCTAGATATTCAGCCCCAAGTCCAGACGGCATAAAGGAGTGGGCTGTGAAGCAGATGTATGAGTTTTGCTTCAAGCATGATCTTCGTGAAGCATGGGCTTACCTGTGGGAGAATTGGTATCGTCAGGGGAGATGGGAGATGTGGGCACGGTGTGCAGACACTAGGATTCCTCGGTTAAAAACTACAATGATGGTAGAGGCGCAGTAAGTAATACCGTCATCAACACGAGTAGAATTACTTACTGAGATTGGCTTCACAGCTGGCGGTGCATTAAGAAAGATTTTCTTCATCACTTTCACAATCCCCAACTCGACCTTCTCGTATGGATCCTTATGGTGAAATTGGCACCAACTTATTATTGAAAACTTGATCTTGCATTCATCGATATCGGGCGGTATCGTGAATTACCTGCATGGAGAAAAGACTGTAAGGTGGCATGGAAAAAAGCGAAGAAAATGGCCATTATGCTTCCCCTTAACGGAAAATACTGTCCCGATCCCCTTCAATGGGTTTGCACCCCCACAAGACCGTTTGTGTACTTTACACTCCCACACAAGTATATGTAGACTCCCACTGGACTCTATGTACTATACATAGACTATACATAGACTCCCACTAAAGTCTACATAAAGTCCATGTAGATGAGTTTGAGACCACAAATGGTTAAATATTTATAACCCCTTACCAGGAGAGCCTCGATGTACTGTACCATTTCATTCAATTCATCGGTCACACGTCACAGGCCTTCCAAATTCGACGAAATGTCACACCTGTCCTGCATTTCACCTTCCAGGTGACAAATCCATCCGATGAAAGTGTCACAAAATTTTGCAAAATTGGCCGTTCCCTGACGAAAATCACCATAAAAATTTCCAATGTCACGCGGCTCTGCCATGACTGACGAAACCAAAAGTTCAGACAGATGGTCACATGTCACAAGGGGTGACAGATTGAATGAAATGGTACAGTATTGCTTTTTCCTGATGTGCTCGCCACCCTGTGGGACCCTATCTAGGATATCACATTCTATGCAGAGAGTCCTGAGGACTGGAATCAATAGGTGTTGGAGCTTTGCTTTAGTGGGGCTGGCTTGAAAGATATGCCTCCCTTTGTTGATCTCCTTCTCTGTAACCCATTTGTCTTGGAACTCTTTATCTACAGTGGGCTCCTTGCACTGGGTGCCAATAATTTTAAGGAAATGATGTCTGACAAGTCCGAGGAACAGGTAATGCATGCCGTCTATGACAATGTACCTAGTAGGATTTCAATATGAAAGCCATAAAAGTTCTGACCACCATACCCCATTTGTCTTGTACAGCTGCTTCTGCTTTGATTTGTTTGGTGCATCCTGCCATGCCTTGGCTGCTTCTAGATGTTCTGCATACATAACGTGTCGCCAGGTTGAGAATTCGGTGTCGTTGATATCTTCTTGTTTAAGGTAACAGATTGAGCAAAACCTCATGGCTGAATGCCCAGCACAACCTGACGCCTTTCGGGAACCTGGAAGGTTGGCAACCAAGGGTACTACAGCCTTGCATAATTGTCGCCCCTCCAGGTATTGGATGGTCCTGCTATACCATGTACCTCTCTATGATAACTTTCATTAAGTATGTCGATCATAGGCGAAAGAAATGGATTTAGTGCATCAAGTGTAGGCTATCGCAGTCCAGGTATGATGTTGAGATAAATGTTCTCCAACTGATATTGAATGCTTGGTGGTAAGCTTAAGCACATCATAGCTAGTGATCCCACTGATGTTGCTTTCCCTGCAGCTTTGTTGCTAAGTGGATTGAACCCATCATAGCTCAAACTCCAGATAGTCTGGATTTCGCCCTTGTAATCTAGGAACCGGTTTCCATCTGGACCAGGGAAATTTTGGATGGCATTCACTTCGGTAACATCCCAGATATCTTCACCCTCTGAGATCAATTCTTTGGTTTGAATAATTGCTTCTTTGACCCCTGCCCAGCAATACAACCCTCCCACAAATGCCCTGAAGCTCTGCATGGGATAGGGTTTGATAGGAACCCATACACTTTCTTGATCCTTAACCCCAAACTTCGTCAACTGCACACCACACAGTTGGCTGCCAGGGTATCGTTTAAAGGAGCACCTTGCCGGATAAATATCAATGCTACTTCCACTTCCCTTCGTCAATGAATGAGCAAAGCAACACAAAGGGCAACTGGCAAAAGTGGTTGTAGAAGGATTGAGATCAAACTTTTTCCTGGCTGTTCGGATGTCGGTTGGTAGCTTATCAAGTAGTTTTATGTCATTTGGACCTCAAAGGAATGCTCTGAGTGCAACCTTCATCATCCTGAGAATGAAGTTACATGGCAAGCGTGCAGCATTCCCCAAGAGATTCAGGACAACGGCCATAAACAATGCTGCGACAATACCAGTGTTTGCAGTTTGAAGTGGGTGGGAAAAGAACTTCTCTGATGATGTGCTTGAGCACCCTGACCAGGATTTTTAGAGAAATACTCACCAGTGCTATAGAAATCAGGGGAATGCACCATACTCTCCTCTTCCCCCACCCAGCCCTCTAACGTGCTAGATATAGCCATTAGTGTGACATCAGCTCTTTTGACCATTGATTTCCAAAGGAGTGCATTTGCTGCATTGTCATATAGCTTTACTGACTTAACCCACACCTTGGTGTCTCGAAGCCAGCCTGCCTCTACAAGCAGAAATTGCTGAACTTCCCTTCTGGTGAGAAGCATGAGGTCAATTTGAAGGAACTTGTGAATTTGTTTCCATGGGACCACTGTTCGAGGACTTTGGTTGTGGTCTGAAGATGTTCGTGCATGGTTATATCAAGCCAGAATAACTCTCGATAGATCCCTTTTGCCTTGGAGGTCTGCGAGGGTAAGGAAGGGGGTTGGAAGATATGGGCGTCGCCTGTGGGGGCTGAAAGCGGTTGAACTAGCCCTGTATGATGAAATGATGGGGATGAGGGGTGTGAGGCCTGAGAGGAGCCTTTCCTGTGGGAAGAGGCACCGGACATGGTTGCTTGGTTGCTGAGGGGTTGTACATCAATAAGCGCAATCTGAGCAACTTTGGATTCCAAGGCTTGCAGCTGGATAGCTTCCAAGAGCTGGTTGTGCAATAACCAATCTTCTGCACTAACCAGTTTGCCTTTACAGCCATAATATGTGCAATAACAGAGCTGCGGGCCTTCATGTTTCCTCATGTTGGTGATATGGTTTTTGAGAATTGTTGTCCACTACTTATAATTAGTGTTTGAAAGTCCGGTCTGGTCCGGTTTTTTGCCCACCTCAGGGGGCAACCACGAACCAGACCGGTTCATGTATTTCAGAAATTACGTGCAACTGCAGACTGGACCAGTATAAACCGGTCTGTCACAGTTGCATATCAGTTGCTGGACCGGCCACCACCGGTCCAGAACTAGACTGGTCCCAACCGGTCCAGAACCGGTCAGGAGCATGTATGTAATACAAAAACTAAACTAAACTAAACTAAACTAAAAGAAGATACCTAGGGTCTATCAGTGACTCATTCGCAAGCATATCAATAATAAACTAAACTAAATAAAGAACTGAAATAAACTCGCCTGCCTTGCATGATGTGCAAGGGAAGGGGGGGAATGTTGTTAACATAAGGAAAAGGGAAAAAAAAGAAACACCTGCCATCCTGCATTTCCATAGTCATTGTGTCAGTCGGCTGTTGTCTGTAGTTTGTCGTCCATTGTATGTTGACGAGCGTGTGGGGAGGGGACGTCGTTGTCACCTGCTGTACATCGCTGTGGTTGTCCGCTGTCTGTGTGTCGTCATTGAAGGTGGCCAGTTGTCGTTGTCATTGTTGTCCATTATCTGTCGCTGCTGCTGTCATCCTGTCCCCGTCGTCAGCACCTCCATCTCCCCCTGTGAGCAGTGGCTCGCAGGCAGGGTGATGGTGCTATCTTGCTGTGAGCACATGGAATCCCCTGTGAGCAGGTGCCATGTTGTCAAGGAGCCCTGGGCTTCGGGATTGTTGTCCTACACTGCTCGCACTTGCGATCCACCCTGTGAGCAGTGGCTCACAGGCATGGGGAAGGTGCGTTGTTGATTGTGGGTGTCCTTGGGTTGTGGTGGCAATGGCTGAGGGGTTTGGTGGGTGTTAGTGACGTGGCAGCTATACAGTAGATGTTCACGCATACCTCATGAATATCCCGATCCTCGGGTCTCCCAACATCCCTCTCCAACTTCCTGGCTACAATCGAGACCCTCACATCCTGATTTGACAGGGAGGAAGGGGGTAGCGGGATCGTGGTTGGTCAGTTTGGTGCCAGCGCCTGTAGTTTTAGTAGTAGAGAACCTAAGAAATGAAGAAGAACAATTAATTTAGTTGAACAAGAAACAAATTAAGAAAAACTTACTTGAAGCCCAAATGACAGTCTATTGACCTCGTTTGGGGCTTTGGAACATAGATGTCAGTTGGAGAACACGGAGAATGTGCGTGACATGGCACATTCAAAGCCGTTTGGTGTGGTTGAAAGTTGGCAGCCATTTATAGAGAGGAAGTGGTGGTGGTGGTGAAGGAGGAAGGGAGATGATGGTTGTCATTGTCATTGTTGTGCAACAAGGTTGATCAGTGATGGGTTACATGTGATTGATTGATTACTTACCATCAAAAGACCGGTTGCAGTTGGTTGAGGTCGGTCTTTGACCAGTCTATTAATATATTTGATTTCGGTAGACCGGCAACCGCTTGATGACCAAACATTGGGCAACCACAACCGAAAGTCTGGTTGCCATCAGTCCAGTTTGGTTGGGTCCACGGTCTTTTTTCGGTCCTATGCACCGGACTTTCAAACACTACTTATAATTGCCACAAACAAGAGATTATGTATTCTTGGAAACCTTATATGCAAATGTCTTGTATATTGTTGGGCAGTTGACATTATACCAAAATAGAAACAATACCACCTGTAATGGGAACAACACTTGTAATATGTAAAAGAGTCAGGAAGCCCTGCCTGTCAGCAGAATTGTATGCAATGACTACGGCTCGCACCATCTTTTCCCAAGAGAAACCTCGCTCACAATCTGCTATGACAATGCGACGGACCTGGCCTCCCGAACAACTACCCCTCAACATTGAAGCGCTGGCTGTGGATGCTAAAGTTCCTAAACCAAAGGGAGAGTTGTCTCGATTAAAGCGAGGAGGCTATTCATTGAAAGCAACACTGGCCTGGGACGATGAATTCTATCAAAAAGTTCAGGTAATTTGTAATTTGTTTGATACATGCCTGGATGATTTCTTAATTTCCTCAGGCTCACATATCTTCAGAAGTTTGACAAAACCTTCCCAACATGCCTTATGATAAGCAAAAGAATGATATAATCAAAATATTTTGTGAAAAGGTATTCTACTGCCAGCCGACATAAATATTGTTTAAGGGAACATTATCCTAGATGTTGAGCGAGTTTCCAATTCTAGCAAGGTATCAACACAATTGGGCTATCAAAGACTTTGTTTGAGGGGTCCTGAAGAATGTCCATAGAGCATGTGACCACCAGCCTGAAGGAGGGGGAAAAGGTAGATAGAGGTGCAAACAGGTTGATTGCTATACAGCGCACAGGATTTCATGTAGCTAAGGTCCATTTATCAGTCTTAAATGACCAGGTCCCTGATGGGCCCCAAAAATGTGAAAGGTTGAGTGCTTTTTTTCAGAGGCCCAGAAGGAATTTATTGAGGTCCCCATCAAGATCTCCAGGCATTTCTTTCACAGAAATTGTGAGCACCTGTAGATCAGGGAATGCAGATATCCACTGAGAGAAATATTCCTGAATAGCTCAAGTTATAATGAAATATCAAGCTACAGGAAGCAGCGTAATGTAGTAAATGACTCATGCTGGAAAAAAAAGTCCAACATTACATTCTTGACTTTGGGCAGGCAGACATCAGGGATCAAGCATGGAGTAGATGGCTGGTGGCACTGATGAAGGTGGGCACCAGTACCATAGGGGAAGGTAATGTTGAGCTGCTCCATCAATAGCTCAAGAAGAGCTAGAGCCTTTAAGCACAAACAAAGGCCTTGCAGTGCATTGCAAAAGTCAGAGGGTTCCAGACACCACTTTGTCAGAACCAGGGACACACATCCCAGTGGGAAGGGGCTTGCATTGAAAGCTGGGAGCCAGGAACAATAATAGGCAGACAGCTGCAGGGTGGAAAGGCGAGGCAAGCAAATGGTTGGCATGGCTAATTTTGTCACCTGCTTCAACAGATAGCGCCATGACGAACGGATTCCATGAGCTTCAGTGCCAAAAAGGCCCACAACCCTCAGGTTCTCATGACAATGCAGGAATGGAACAGAAAGGTTGATGGGAAAGGGGCTTGAAACACGCAGATATTGTAAAGCTGGAAATGACATCCTGGACAGAATTTTGCTGACATTTACTTTGGAATGGAAGGTCAGGTGGCAATCAATGACTGATGGCCATTTCAAGAGCATCTGCCCAACTTTTAACAACCCCTTTCTTTTGAGCAATGCAGTGCTCAGCACCACCTGGATGATGGATTTCATCAACACCACTATTTGCTTTCCCTCCTTTTCCTCAACGCCTGCATGCACCTGCTGTTGCGTAGTGGTAGAGATGCCTTGCTGAATGGATGAGCAATATGGCACATTAATTGTGATTGCCTTGCAACTCTGGGAGTGTGAGAGGGCAGCGAGGAAATGCCACAACACACCAGGAACCTGCAGCAGCGCAAGTAGGCTTGGCTCACTGTCAGGGACGAAAACAGTCATGCCCATAACAACTGACATCTTTGAACAGAAGAGGCTGAGCACATCCTTTTTGGCACAGGGATACCGAGGAGAGGAGGAGTATGGCAGGTGGAGGCACCTGATCACAGAGATTGATGGTGTGGTGGTCTTCCTGTGGAGCAATAATCCCTAGGCGCTGGAGGTAGATTAAAGTAGCGAGCTTTCAGGTTCTTGACAAAACTTTCATGAGCGCAAGTAATGCCTTGTCCAGGAGACCCTCCATGGTATTCATAAGCAACTCATTCGGAAGATTGAGGAGGGAGCTGGGTGGAATGGCAACAAGGGATGTAGCGCAGTCTGAACAATCCATCATGTCATCACAACCTTGCACTGATTTCTTGAGAGGACAGCCCATGAAGGATGCCTGGTTGCCAGCATTTAGGCAGTCAATGGTAAAGGGGTTGTCGGTAGCCTTGAGGTTCACATCAGTGAGGCGGCCATTTTATCCACAGGGTACTTTGGAAGAACACTTACCATTACGGTTAGATCCTCTGCCCAACCTGCAAGCGGAATGCTGCCACACAACGGTTTGTCAGACTAACAAAGAAATAGGTCAATACTGGTAACAGAGAAAATAACTCAACCCACTAATTTTTGGCGCTTGATACACTCTGATTGAAGTATTTCCATGACCTCTGAAGACTCCTACAGATTCACTAAGTTAAATCCAATGGGAAAGAAAAAAGGCCTTACCTCTACACCTCGTTTGTGGCAGGTTGGAACAGAGTGCAAAGCAGATACAAGTTGAGTGAGAGTGAGATGTTTTTCATATGACAATGCCATCGATGGTAAGGCACAAGCAATAAACGAGATCATTGTGGATTTTCAAGCTAAAGTGGTAAAGATAAGCAGTGAGGTTGTAGGAATAGTGTATTGGATGCACTCACTATGAATCCATGAAGGAATTTATACAAAGCATCTAATTGTCCAGCAAAAAAAAGCTAGACTTGCATTCAAATGGAAATCAAAGAACATACCCCCATTGAACACCATGCACACCACCCTGTATGTCTTACGGACGTTCAGTACTTTCTTTTGTTGCCTATTGTCGAGGTTAACTAGTAGTGACTAGTCTCCATTCCACATTGCTGAAATTTCATCATTTTATTTACTAAGTACCATGTAACTATGGCAGACAATGCGCCAAGCATTGCAGTGTTGTTACCAATGATGGGTCAACGATGAAGTGCTACATTGTGGTTTGTTGTAAAGAATGAAAAGTGTTTGTGTAGGTTGTGCTGAGGGTTTGGGTGGCAGCATTGTTTAGGGTAGGTTAGTCTGAGCTCAGACTGGCCTACCCTAAACACCACCCACGGGCAAAGTTCCCGGTAAACACTTCACAACTCCTTCTTCTGCTCCACATACATCATCAGGTTTGCAGCTCATTTGTCAAAACCTTCAACAATGATGACACAGCATTAAGCTCTATTATTGTAAATATATAAATATGTAGCCTTGCTTTAAGCATGTAAATATAAAACTTGGGCACCCGAGGAGCCAGAACAAAAGAAAACTACAATGAAGCAGATCTCTGCTGATACATAGGCGCTGTTCTGATGGTAAGGTGTTGTTCCTTGGAATCAAACAATGGAGGATGCTCACATATTTTTGCTTTCATCCTCAGGGTAGCCCTTCGTTCTACTGACAAATGGCTGAAACCATTTGTAAGCACAACACTTATTGTTTTCAGAGCTTCTTAAGGCCCTTTCACAAATCACCTCAGCCAATTTCTGTGTTTTACCATCTTACCACCTATTTACTATGCCGCTTCCCACTGTGAGCACTTGATGTTGCTGTTGTAGCAGCATCGCGATTGCTTACCCTTCTTTACACAGTTCATATTAAAGCACACTCTTACTCACCACACGAAGCCAATAAATGTGCTTTGCATCAGTTCTGATGGTGCATTACTCCTCAGTGGTGGTTCAACCTCTCCCTCCTTGCTGCATCTCATAGCTAATTCATTTTCATTTTCATTTGGCAGCCAATGATGGGTATCTAGTTGTCTGGGACATGGAAAGCAGGAAGGAGGTCCAGAACCTCTACCTGCCCTTTCATGGGCCTGTTTGTGCTTTGGCTTGGACACCCCTTAACCCTGATTTCGCTACCACAGCTTTTGCACTAGTGAGCACCGATGATTCAGTCCAACTTTATCAACAGAGCCATAGGGATGCAGTGTGTTTCCTTCTTTATTTTTCTGCTGTTATTTCATACCCTTGTGCAGGTCACCTTTGATTTTGCCTCCTTGACACAGGCACATGTCACTGAAGTAGAAGGAGTTGCTTTCGATGCCCATCAGAGACGGCTTGCAACAGTTGGTGGTGGATGCTTGAAAGTGTGGGACATGGATGTGAATGGTCAATTATCACTTGTTGCAGGTGCACCACAGAGGCCATATATTGCCAGAAGCATTGCATTCTTCGACAAAGGCCAGGCCATCCTTGTGTGTTATCTAGAAAACCATGAAGTGTGAGTACTCATAATTCCTGTGCGCTATTGGCTAGTTATGTCATTCGTTCGCAGCATGGCATATACCATCAACCCATGGCCTTCGGCAGTGCATGTATGTGAAACTAAGCAACACTGTTATCCATGCTCACTTGTTCCCATAGAGGATATGTGACATTATCAGCCAATGAGCAACTGCTCTTTACATCAAACCTCAAGGATGGAATCGATACCTATTCCATCCTGCCAACTCACCATGTTCGATCTCTGTCCCATCCAGTTCATTGCAATGTTCCATTGATGGTGTGTTCAATCCTTGACGGAGCCTTAACACTAGCTGGAAGTGATGATGGATCCCCTCATGTCTTTGACCAATGCATTACCTCTCTTGTTCAGTCCTTACCCCATGGCCATGGTGAGCCACTTTCTTGTAGTGCATGCTGATTCTGAATTTGCTGTAGTAGGTAGTTTGGTACAAACTGTCGCAGTAAGTCTATTCGCAAATGTAGAATATTCAACATATGCTCAAGAAGTTTGGTAGGCAGAGTTGGTAGACGGTCAATGCATGCTTGCCACTGGATCATCTGATACCGACATGGTTGAAATTAAAATATGGGTAGAACAACCGGTGCATCTATCACATACATCCTAGATGATTGGCGCACTGGATTTAGCTCAGGTGGAAAAGCAACCTGAGATTCGCTCCACTAATAGATCGCCTTCACACTATGGTCAGATTCTGATTATTCTTATCACATCTATCATTGTCCAGATCTGCATTTCATGCTGCCCTATTGACCAGATTATATATGATATGTATTGTACAATGTACATGTCTACATACATACCTTTTTATTCTTACATCCTGCCTACAAACAGAAGCCGGGTGTAGCTGTTTGGGAATGTATTACATAATCAATACACAGTGAACACTGAAAGGAATTTGCCTTTCATCCACCAAGGTTTGAAAAAAACATGTCAACTTTGGCAAGTGCTGTTTTGCTAACTCACCTAGTTGATTTCTTATTTGCCTTTCTAGATACCATCATCATCATTATGATCATCCAAGAGGAGTAAGCTAGGAGTGAGCCTAAATTCCTAACTTTTTACACAAACATTCAACAGGATTGAGATAGTTAGAGATGGACATCTGCCAGTTTCTAAGCTTGGAAGCTGAAGTAGCAGACGATAGCGATGGAGAAGAGGAAATCAAGGATGACTTAGGTAACCTTTATCCCTCTGTACAGTCACAATCTGACAGCAAGTAGATGGGTTTATACAATTTGAACCGATGGTCGCTGATAGAGCATCTTCGCATGCTAATCTTGCTCTCAAGTACCAGCGAGCTGATGAAGATAACCATGTTTGGCAGGCTTTCTTGGGTTGTGTGCAAGCATGCACCATGGAAAAGGCTGCAGACGTGGTAGCAGACAGTTCAGTGCACAGACTCAGACACCCTGCATTAAACCCTATAGATAACAATGACTTCCTGTATAGGGTTCCTGTTCAGGTGGGCCTTGTGTCATGATTTGAAGGCTCCATTGTTGATACCAAGCATTTAGCTTGGCCAGGAAAAAACACTTGCCTTCTGAATTATGGAGCAGCTGTCGAGGAAGCTGTCCCTGTTACCCCCAGATACCACACCTACGATACACTCAGTCCTTGGGCGTGTGTCCATCCCTGGTTCAATATTTGTGGAAGCTGTAGATATTAAAGCTGTCTACATTGTGTGCAAGGACCTCTAACATGTCCGAATCACTAGCATAAACGACATATGCAAAATCTCTCCCCAGGATGCCAGGCTCAACCTATGAGAGCAAGCAATGTATACACCTGACACCCTGGGTTGGGTATGGCTGATGAAGAGGCCTTACAAAGGAGATATTGCATTTGTATTCAATATTTCACTGTCCTTCATGACCACGCTCTTAATCGTTCCCTGAATCCCTACTTATATGACCAATGAGAAGAGGAAGCAATACATCTGTCCCCCCCAAGCACTTTTCAACCCTGAAACAATCCATGCTTGTTACAGTGATGAAAATGTCACAGAAAACTATCTGTCATATACCTTCAAGGGTGATACTTATCTCAAGGGTTTATTACATTTCACAACCGACGATTTTGTTTGCGAGGATGCCTTACCAACCTGCAATGAACTCCTTGGCTTTGAAAACAATCCATGTATTCCTTCCACATTCCTTCAACAAACATACGATGCCATCAATACACTGGCTCTGCAAGAAGGTGACTGTGTTCACGTCGTGCGTGGAGACCTGCAAGGATGCTTTGGTGTCATTTCAAGCATCCTTTTGACAGATGCTCAAGTTCACATTCCAGCACGCAGGATCTCGGTAACTATTGGTTCTCACTGTCTGCATAAGGATGTTCAAGTTGGAGATGAGGTGAAGATAATGTCAGGCCCTAATGCTGGCTTTGTGGGGTGGGTTGTTGCTGTTGATAGGGCAGGGGATCTTGCACTTTACAATCACAAGCTCCACCTCAAGGTAAGCATACCGCCCAGCATGTTTTCTAATTTTATTGACATTCCATCAAGGTCAAAACATCTGCTCATGCCATTGAATTTTGGAGTTCTGAAGTTATCACCAATAGCCAACCGGCAACTACACCTGTTGATACTAACCAGAAAATGGCAACATCTGCTGAAGAAGCACCCATCACTGACCCCAATCGTTGGTTCATTGGTCGCCACGTTGTGGTCATGGGCAAACAACACGGATTTAAGAATTATTTTGGGATCATCAAGGAGGTGTTGAATGATGGATTTGCCACCATTGAGTTGGAAGCTACCCTGTGTTGCATACAAATTGAGATGAAGAAACTGGCTGTTCAGTATGATGCTATTTTTTGGTCTTCCCATCGCCTGCTCATGATTCTTTTTCAGTGTGGACAAAAAGTTCATACCATTTAATGTATTGTTGCCACAGCGAGGCAGTTTTGCAAGACAGCCCAAAGCGTCAATGTCTCTATTTTCAACCCCCTTAACCCCCTTGCCATCAACCTGGTCATCATCATCTCCTGCATGGGATCCATCCTCTCGCACCCCCATACCACCATCATCTTAGCCATTGGTGCCCTCTACCCCTTTGCCTTCGGACTGGGCACAATCAATTATATGCATGCCATTGTCTAATATTCCTGGTAATGTGTGTCTCATCCTTTTTGGTCAATTACTTATATCTTGTCTGCGGAAATGAGTGGAAAGCATCTGAAGGCCCAAATTACTGGTACCAGACCAGTCCTTCGTGATCCTGGATTCCAAAATGGTGATCTCGAGGGAAAACAAGGTATCATTGTCGGTCATGACAACAATGGTGTCAAAATCATGTTCTCTTAGGGCAACTGCATACATGTGCCATCACAATACATTGTTCCTATTCCACCCATGCTTACAGCACAGAATGTTGTTGTTATTTCTGGAGTGCTAGTGGGCAAAGAGTACACTGTTGTCAAGTATGGGCCGTTGGAGTGTGGGCTCAAGAAATGAAATCAAAAGGGTTCAAACGTTGACGAGACCATCCCTACTCTCATATTAAGCATAGTTCTATAATTATGCAAGAATTTATATTGAATACAACATGAGTTTCTGGCTTGCTCAAACCATACATCTTGACATTCAATTGTCACATTCATGGCCCAATTGCAGCCCAATTGCAGGCCCACTCACAGCCCACTCCATTTATTTGCAAACTATATTTGGAATGTAGAATTACATTTGTGACACCACAATACCCTTGTGCAGATTCTAAATATGTTGCTGGATATCCGAGCTGATAATATTTGGACAATGATTGTGAGGCACACTCAAAATGTTTTCATTAATATGGTGCCTTACTAAATTCAAACAATAGTAAAGCATGTCATTGGTTGCCATATCTTCACCCAAATTTAGACTATTGAGAAGAATACAGAGTACAACAAAATTCGAAAATTATATTATGAAGATTTTTCATACATGAATTCTAAATATGTCCACAAGGATGTGGCATGCCATCATATTTGTTGCATAATTCACAATTGTTTATTGAATGTGCACGTGAAAACAACAAGGTGATGAAACTGACAATATCATCCAGATATGTTATCAATATGTTTGGTCTGCAAATTGCTTCTTGCCAGAGGTGTTACTAGTAATGACTTCCTGTTACACAGCAACTTTTGTAAGTCCCAGTCAATCAATGTAACAAAATTTGTTAACTAATACTACTTACAGGTTAATTATATACTATAGAAGCACTGTAATGGATCCTTGTTGATCCTCGATGCATGACTATCATGTCTCAACTTGGTGATATTCTAACTATTGTTGTATTTAAGGTAGGTCAATTGGCATGTTTGTAACAGTTTCCTATGACTGACCTACTACATTCACTAGTACTAGTAAATTTGAATCAACAAGTCAAGTTAGTAGCTTGTACCCAGTTTATATTAATTGTATTAGATAGAATGAAATGATATTGCAATTTGCCCCATTTATATGATCTTTTGAGTTGAGTTGAGTTGGATAGAATGAAATGAGTTGTAACTTGTGTATATAAATTTTAGGTATTATATAGAGTGAATTCATGCTTACTGCTCAGGCACTGTCCAGAGATGCACAGACAAGCAGGATACTCTGTTGGTCTCCATAGAGGAGTAGGGTACTATGTCAATCTGTGCATGGGGTAGACCCATTCTGTGGGCACTATGGCTCTACAGCTCACTATGGGTGTCTGCACAACTCTGCACAGTGAGTGACAGAAGAACCAGGGTTTGCTGATATGGATAAGGTACATTAGGGACAGCACATGAAGAAGTATCTTTGCAGACAAAAACAAAGAAAAATAAGATGTAGCAAAGGAACTTGGCTGCATGGTCAATTGGCAGTGTGGAGGATGTTGCTGTGGAACAGGAGGGTGATGACATAATCAAGTTCACCCAAAGAAGAGCCCCAATGAAGCTGCCAGATGATGGCTCCAGAATACCAATGTTGAGAAATGAGGTGGCAAATTGAATTGATGCACACCACATCAAGAACCCCAGATTAGCTACCTTGCCAGTAGAACGAGGCAGAGAGGGAGAAGGATCCAAAGAGTCAGGTCATCAAGAAGAAAAAGAACAAAGAACACCTCGAAGTGCAAGGTGTTGGCATGACCAAAAACAGCAAATGGTATTGCCGAGTGTGGTTGTAAGAATTCATGTGCCAAGATGGCACACATCATCTGGAGACCTCAAGATTAGTAGCCTCACCAGTAGGACAAAGCAGAGTGGGAGAAGGCTGGGCTGTGGAAGGCTCAACTGGAGCACAAGCTCATCCAGGGAAGGCAAGTGAAGCTGCATTTGGGCAGTCGAAATGCAGTAGATCAGAGTGAGAGGTGGCTATGACTGGTCACCAGGAGAAGAGTTCTCACATCCCCTGTCCACCATGTGAGCAGTTGCTTGCAATGGCAGTTGGCTGTCATTGTCCTGTCCTGTTCTTCCCTCCTTGTTGTTTGTTGTGTGGTCCCTGTCCCTGACATCTCTCAGCCCTGCTGTCTAGCTGAAATCTACCCTGTGAGCAGTGGCTTACAGCAGTAGTGGCAGCTGCTGGATTCTTTTAGTTATCTTATAAAAAGAAGAAATGAACCAAAAAAAATACCCTGAACAACAGGTTGCCATCATTTGGGCTCACATTGCATCTGAAGTAGGTTATTTTTAGGGTCTTGCAGGTGTGGTAGTGGGCATGGGAGTAGAGAGGACAGGTGGTAGAGGTGTTAGGAAGGGAAGGGAAGGGGGGATTCAATGGTGGTGGTTGTAAGGGTAACCTTGAGTGGGCCAGTGCAACAACATGACAAGGGGAATCCAAAATTATGAAGGCTGGTGTAAATGGTCTCAATATATAAAGCTGTCTACATGCAGATTGCTAGCAAGTTGTGGAACAGAAATGGACCATGCAAGTGAGATGAGATGATATGTCCCCAAGTGGAGTAGCATGTCCAAATGCAATTTTTTGAGGTAGTGGACCTCAGGACAAGTCTGTCAAGCCCCTAACATCCACCTATTGATCTGTAGAATAATTGTTAAAAACTCCATGAAGTTCCTAGAGGCCTGCAGGTATTGAGAGGCTGCTGTGCCCAGTACCAGGCATCAGATTTAGCCCAGGGTTGGGGGTTCCCTTTACAGTGGTGGTGGTGGTTGATGTGGTTTGTTAGGCACCAGCCTGAGAGCGGAGCTTGAAAGAACAACAAAAATGGGATGTGAAAATAAAAGTGAAAATGACCATTTTTTGCAAAAGTGAGGGTAGGGTTTGATTTTTCAAAAATGGTCATTTTTTTCATTCTTGTCTCGTTCTAAAGTCATTCCTGAAAAACAAGATTAACAATGAAATCAGAAATGAGCTAAAAATGGCCTGAAAATGGCTACTGTGACCACTTGTTCTCCTGCATGTAAAACTACTTACTATCCATCATGTATACAGCCTATTATATGAATATGAATAGCATCCTGAGTTGCATACAGGACCCTTGCAGATGAGCACAACACCCTGTCAACACCCTCAAGAATAGTACTGCCAAGTTTATTATACATAGCTATAAAAAGCAAAATTGATGGCACACTGTTACTACCTACACATGATTGGTTGATATGTACAAAAAGAAAGAAGGGAAAGGGAGTAGGATGAGGGGAGCAACTTGCCTGCTGTTTGAGACAATGAGCATGATGCTAGTGGGGCACAGGTGGTGATTGATGGTGATGAGTGCATGGGACTTGGCATAGATCAGGATGGAGCACTTAGCCAAACAACATTGATGATGATGACCAGAAGTCTCACATTCTATTATTCACATCATATTACATAATTACTGTGCACAAACATCAACTGCCAATCAACCATGAGTCAACTATGAGTCAACTATGGATTAACTGCCTCAAGATTTGCCCATTGTGTTAGTAACTTAGGGCCTGTTTGGGTCTCCAGTATTGGCTCAGCTCCCCTGCCAAAGTCAAAGATGTCTGCCTTGACAACCAAGCTGATGGTTTCTGGCATCTTCAGTAGCAATTCACAGGTGTCACACAAGTGACATCATGTTGAAATACAGTGAAGCTTGTGTTTCTACATGCTACTAGCACATCTGTTCTTTACCATACATCTAATCTCTTATAGCATTTTTTATATTGATATGGAATTGTGATTTACAAAAATTCTGCAGCTTGGTTATGTTTGGTCCGCTTACATGAAATTGTCACACATCAATTGATCATGTGATTTCCCAAATAAGTCACAAAGATGCTTGAATTGCAGTGCAAATGTTCCACAGATATCTAAAAAATACTTTGGTTGGCATAAAATATAAAAAATGTAGGTAGTAGTGATTCTTGACAACCAAATTTGTTGGAAATGTAAGCTGTAAGCAATGCACTGGAATCACTGATGCAACATGATCTCAAGAAAAGACATGGTTTCATGCCTATGGCTACCCTTATTCCACATTCTCATACTTGAGTTTTATGTGGTATGTGTGGTATGCTGTGCCATTAGTTAGCCCCACTTATAAATATGGATGTAGAACAACCTCCTTAATCCCTCAGATCCTCTCAGACCAAAGGCACACCATGGAAAATAGCTCTCACAATAAGTGTAGAGCCATTAATATAAATAATTGTTAGTCTTCTAGTGACAGGTTAGGTGGAGGAAATTGTGCTTCCATAATCTTAACATTGGGTGCTGATCACCATCTCCAGTGCAGTCAAATACCATACTACAACTTGCATTTCCAACAAATTTGGTTGTCAGAAATCACTACTACCTACATTTTTTATATTTTATACCAACCAAGGTATTTTTTAGATGTCTGTGGAACATTTGTGCTGCAATTCAAGCATCTTTGTGACTTATTTGGGAAATCACATAATATGAAAAGCACTGTAATATCATGGTGAAATCCAAGTCTAAATCCAAATCTAAAACCTCTGGCAACACATCTGATAAGGAAAACAAAGGTGACTGCTGTTCTTGGACTCTCAATGATGACAAGATCCTTCTGGATGTTTTACGAGAACAGAAAATTGCTGGAAATCAGTCCAAGAGTGGATGGAAGCCCCAGGTATGGACTACTGTGGCTCAAGCACTCAAAAGCCATGGAAAACAGGGTGGAGGTGAGAAGACAGCAACAAAGTGCCAGGATCATTTCTCCAATGTACATTTCCTGTACATTCTTAGAAATGGCTTGTACCTCTGCTTATCCAATCTATAGTTGAAGAAAAACTACAAGGAAGTTGACAAGCTGTGAAATCTTTCAGGTTTTGTGTGGGATGACAAGAGGAAACTGGTAACTGCAACAGATGCAGTCTGGGAAGCTTATCTGGCAGTAAGTGCATGTGCATATTGGCTGTTATTGCAATACTTATAAATAAATATGACAGGAACACCCAAAAGCTGCATGCTGGCATAAGATGACCTTTCTACTCTATGACAAGATGGATTTTCTTGTCAGAGGCATCATCGCAATGGGCATGGATGCATTTCATGCTGGCTCTCAGCCCCACATCATTTTGAGGGCTTCTCAGTCTGTTCCTGCATCTTCTGCCTCACTTGGTCCTGTCAATACAGCTGTTTTGCAGTCACCTCTGCTCTTGCAGCCTCCTTCAGCATCACAGCCACCTTCCTTGTCACAGCTGCCTGTAGCCTTGCCTTCAGCCTCACAGCCACCTTTGGCCTCACCACCTCCAGTCTCACAGGTGGCTCTGATGCTATTCATGGCTTGTCCAATGCATTAGCTGAGTCTAACAAACACCCTCCTACACCTGAGCATCACAAGGCTGCCATTCAACTCTTGGAAGATGATGGCAAGTTTTTCGATGATGATCAAGTATGGATCATCAGTCTTTTTGCAAGCAAGTCTGAGGCAGCAGATTCCTTTCTTTCTATTTGCAAGAAGAGGATATGTACTGCCTACATTCAATCTACTATATATACTTCCTATTTTCATATAGCAATACATGATAATACCTCCTGTGCATTACACAACATACCCCATCTGGATACCTTTATTACCATTACTCCTATCATTCTCTTAAAATAGCCTGATAGTCATCCCACATTTTTATGGCAATGTGATCCCAACAAGCTTCTGCTTGTCAGGGCCTTCAGTGTATTTGAACCATTACAAATGGACCAACTAATGGTGGCTTTAAGCTGTTGTCAATGGTCCAGCTAATGTGGGCCCATGAATTATAACAGACCATAGTAGATAAGTGGGCTCATGTGGGAGGTATAAGGTCATGGAAATAGGGTGGGCTTAAGGGTGATATGAGTACTGCTATAGGCCATTTGTCTTGAATGGGCCCATGGGTCAAGTCAATACTGTAGTGGACCATATAATGGATGGGCCCATGGGCCACATCAATATTGCAGTGGACCTACCAAGGAAGACACACAAGGGTCTCTGCAAAGTCATGTGTATAATGGTGTATTGGTGCATAGCATCCTTCAAAGGTTATGTTCTCTGAAATAGAATTGGAAATACAAATCAATCAGAATGGCACTGATGAGAAAGTTTTGGTCACTGTTGTCCACTTGGGTGATCTCATCCTCATCCTCTCATGAGCTTTATCCCTCATATATTAATCCAGCTCCAATCCAATGTTCTTGAGTATCAACTGAGCTCCCTTTTGATAATTTCTGATGGTCATTAAACAATCATACCAGGGCCCTTGTGAATTGTTGTCCCGATGCAAAGAGGTAGTACAATTGCTGATCAATCCATATCCTGAGAAAGGTGTTGTCCAGAGCTGTAAAACCTCTAGCACCTCCTCACCATCCTTTACCATGTCCAGAGAATCTCCCACCTTCTTCAGCACCCCCTGCCCAATCTCATACAATTCTGGATGAACAATGCTGAGCAATGCACCCATTAGTGCAAATGATTCTGATGTTTCTTTCAGTCATCCAAGTGTGGTCAGATTCTCCGATCTTGGCTTCAAAGTCTTTGAAATCTTGGGCTTGAATTTAGGAGTCTAGAACAATCAGAAGATAGAAATAAAGCCTCTGAAATATAAAAATCTTCAACATACATCATGTGCTTGCTGGAACCAAGCAGGCAAGAGATTGATATTGCCAGGATTTGGCTGACACACCCCAGGACACTTATAATGTTGGGGATCTGAATGCCACTTTGTGCCAGATGAATTCAGAGTAAGAGTTCCTTTCAGAGACTGTTCCATCTTCAATGCAGCCTCCCAAAGAAGTCTCTACAAGCCACATGATAGTTGAATGAATTAGTGGTGGGTATTATTGTATCAACAAGTTCTCACCTGTCTTTCACAGCTCAGTGCAGCAGGCAGGAACCAAAGTAGGATCTGTCCATACATGTCTAAGACGATGGTTGGCTTGGTGAGAAAACTCTCTTCATCATAATGGCTTTTCACAATTAGGGAATCCTCTTTGGAGGTGTTCCAACCTGTCGGTTTCTTCACACAACAGGCAGGGCAAAGTTTTTCCTCAGAGAAAATACAGAGAAAAAGTGGAGAAAATTACACTTTTTCATGTGGCAAACAAGTAGGGAGAAACAGGTGAAAATAAGTAATAATCACTTGATATTCTCTGCAATCTGCCCAAGGGAAAATATATCATCTTTATGGAGGGAAATAAAAGGGAATTTGAAGTGAAAAGAACTTATTTTCTCATGATTTCCCAATGATTTTTGCCCAGGAAAAAATTGTTATATTCTCTGTGAGAGCAAATTGGAAATCTGGGGTGAATATAAGTTATGTTTTCCTAATATTGGCCTGGTAAATCGTGCATGAAAAAGTGTTATTTTCTCCTCGTGTTTGCCAGATTTTCTCCTGGAGAAAAAGAAACCCCCTGTCTGCTTACATCAGCAGCAGCGCTGGGCTGTCGCTGGCACCAACACTGCGCCTGCCAGTGACAGGCCAGTGACTTGTCAGCATAGCATCAGCGCACAGAGCAGCACCTGTTCAGCATTCAGCACAGCACCTCTCAGCACACCTTTTGTTGTCTTGGGCTCGCAGGCCGCGAATGCTTGATTTATGCTTGTCTCTCAGGCTAGGTCAATTCATATTGAAGTTTTTTCTGCCAAGTTATCTCTCTTCTGGTATGAAAACGGTCAGCATTCTTCACATTACATATACCAATTCAATCTGTAGTGGACATCATATACCTAATGTGATGACAGCGTGGTCAAGCAGCTGCACAACCCTCTCTGGGTCTTTCCTCTGCATTCTCATCTCCTCCACTGTCACTAGCCTTCACCCATGCCTGATTCGACATTCCCATCTCTTTTTCTTTAGCATGTGTCACGCCGATCCAGGTCCGTGGAATTGGTGCTCAGACATCAGCAAAGCTGTCAACATTTCTCTGTGAACCGAATTTTACATCCCCAGTATTAATTCACTCATCACTACTTGGATGATTCCACCTGAAGATGGCTCTGATGATCAGAACGGAGAACAGGATATATCGTTGACTGAAGCCCTTCAGTCAGTGAGTCGAATGAGCTCCCCTTGTGGAATCGTTCAAAGAGACACCAAAGAACTGCGACTACTCAGTTAGCCCATAATCGGAACCCAAAGTATGTATTGTTTTATTCTCTATACACATGCCATTAAGCAGCCTGCCACAGGCATCCCCATTTAATAAATACAGCAATGTAGCTTTATGCAGGACTGCAGCCTGCCTTCACTAACTTGCACTACCTCTTCTGAAGACTCTTCCCCTGTTCATTCCACCCCACAAAGTGGCAGATCTATTGCTATGGCCGACTCGAATTCTGGATCTCCATCTCTGCAATTGCCATCCCTCTGCCTCGATCAAACACAGCATCGCCAGTAGTCACTACTTCACACCCCAGTGGCAAATCTGGAATCTGGAATGGTAGATGAAGAGCAAGAATGTTCTCAGCATGACACAGATATCTGTTCAATGGATATCACAGATGTCCATATTTCGCCTCCCCACTCAGATGTTGAGCAGAACTTGAATCAAGTCTCATCTGCAGACGGCCAATCTGCAGACGAACATGCTGAATCTCAAGATCAAAGCAAAGCAATGTTCTTGTCAGACGGCAGAGAGCCAACACCCTACTCAAATTGACGCAACAGTCAAGCTGCACAACAATCTCCTGGCGTTCTTTCCTCTGCATTCTCCTCCCCTGCACTGTCACTAGCCTTTACTCCAACACCAGCCTTCCCCCAACCCTGTGCCCGATTCGACGTTCCCCCTGCCAATGAGTTACTTGCTGCCCCAGATCCACAAGAGAACACATATGAACACGAGCAACATCCAACAGAAGACCATAGACACAAAGAGCCATTAACCCCTCACACTCAACGCCGCTCCTTCCTTCTCTCCATAATCAACTTGACAACCCGTCCCTGTCTCAAATTCCCAACCCCTCATCCGTGGAACAACCTCAACCCAGCCACTCCAAGCATCGCTGATTCTACACCGGGATCTTGTCCCAGCTCTAGAGCTAGAACGAATCTACAATCAGCCTTCGCAGGGGTTGTGTCATGACAGGAGCAGGCCGCGGTCCATGTGCATCACATCCCTTGGCACAAACCATCCTCCCGTCGCCAGGGTCATCTGATTCGGAATCCACCTCACCTACCTCAGGAAGACAGGAATCAGTCCACCAATGGGCCCCAGCGCCAGTAAACCTGTCTCTGTATGATGGGACAGGCATCGGCGATCATGCATCCTTTATCTCTACTGCATCCTCTCATGATTTAATGACGCATCATCACGTTAATACGACATTTGATCCTGCAATGGGTTTCGGTGCAGGTGCACTGGGACTGTTGGACGATTTAGTGTGAATGATTATCAGAATGGGCTGGATCGGAGGTTGCAGGAGGAGAATGAGGTGCTCATGGATAGATTGAGGAGGCTTGAAGAGGAGAAAAAGGCGGGGCCAATGGTTGTTGCTTTGGCTTCCGCTGGTGGCAGAGGGAGAAGGGCAAGTGCTGGTAGGACAGCTTTGGGGGATGTGGAGGAAGATGTTGGAGGGGAAGCGGGGCAAGCGCTGCTATAGTGCGCACTGAAACCCTCGATGATGAACTCACAGCAAAATCCAGATGATGGCTGCAGCCAAAGAACAAATGCGAGATAGAATGGTTTGTGAACAGGATGTAAATGTCTTGTAAATTGTAATCGGTCAGCTCTGATACTTCATTGTTTAGAGCATGGATGAAGGAAAAGGCAGAATTGGAAGATATGGTGGATGCACTTAAGGAGGTGGCTAAATGCATAGGAGAGAAAGATGAGGCTGAGAAGGCACTGGATGAGGAGACGGAAGAGAGGGCAAAGAATAAGGAGTGATGGAAAGACTGGATGGTTGAGGAAGCGATCATCAAAGAGTTGGAAGGGAAAGCAGAGGTGGCAGTGGGGAGGACCAAGGGTGTAGGGGAAGATGGTGCTCATGCCAGGCAGCTAGGGAAGGGGGTGGCTGAGGCGGAAGGGGAACTCAAGCCATGGAGAGCTGAAAAGGCTGAACGGGTGCTTGGCGGCGAGTTTTGGGAGGCCAACAAGTGTGTCGCAAAGATCATGGGCAACCTCCGAAATGCCAATTTACAGCTCAAAGAGCTCAAGGAAACAAGGGTGGATGAACCAGCAACCAAAAAGGAACGAATAAAGCAGATGGAGAAGGCGGTACAACAGGCTGATGAAGGACTGCACGCTGCCAAAGCTTATGTTACTGAGGCGGAAGGGCTGAACAATACTACCACCCTCTTAATATCTCCATTGATCGTGAAAACCACTCATCTGCAATGAGAAAACAAATGTAATTACAGCTGGATGACCATTGGTGTGGCGTAAACACCTCTGCCTTAAACTGATGCCCGTCATACTTCAGCGAAACAACAACAAAAAAACGCAAGCAAGAACACCTGCTATGCCGATCGGTGTACAATCCAGGGGCACATATAGTCCTCGTAATAGAGAGCATAAACATCTGGTAAGGAAAATATGCTGCATATATCGTGTGCAATAAGTAATACAGGGACAAGTTGTCATCGGTCAGGCCAGAATAGACAGCCCTGCTGCACAAGGGGTAGCAGGGAATCCGCAAGATCTCCGGCACGCATAGCGACACATACAATGCAGACAGGTCTACGTCCACTTTCGAGCAGGCAGCTAATCATACAGCATTGTTAGCACAAATTCGAAATCATCTGCAAATATGTAGCACTTACTATGACTTATCGCCTATCGACACAAAGTTGACACTGCCCAACTGTCCATGGAGAGTTCCCATAATTCGAACTGCATTTCGCAACCTTATGGTCACATCCAAATTGACGATGTCACTCTTTTGTCACATCTAAAATGTATGACATCACTGATTTGTCGTGTCTAATCGATGACATCACTGATTCAGCAGAAATCAAGGAGGACCTGATCGCTCTCTGGATTTCAGTGACGGCGTCAATGGTGTCAGCGTATTTCAACTAGCAGAGGAGGGATCTTAGATACGGTTCTATTGGAAATGTCGGGCGGACTTCCCACAAATCTGGTGCGACATTCTGCATACCCTGACAGTTCTCCATGGCGTTGTCTAGGAAATTGTTTCGCTCGGACAGGGCTTTTAGATAGCCCGAAGGCAGCGTTCCGGTACAAAGTGCAGGAGGAGGGTCGGATATCCAAACGGAATGTACAGTTTCAAACTCGGGGTATTGCTTGACTGTCGAATATTCCGGCAACATTCTCATCACGAAGGACCGCCAGACAAATCCGGAAATTTGTGGTGAAATGGTATAGTCAAACTGACCGATATGCCCATCACATCGCTGGTCATGAGATGTAGGCTCCATTGCAAGACTGTATTCTGGGTCGTGTTTCCCAGGGTAGAGTGGCAGACGGGTGGAATTCGGGGACCACAACTCCCAGACACGGGCCCCAACCTGAACCAACCGGCCAGTATAAGAAAGGAAGAGTGGTAAGTTTACTTCTAATCCGTTGACAACATGAGGGAAGGCACCATATCTGTGTAGACTGTGGCGACGGCGAATGTGGAAAAATCACGTATCATCAGTCCTTATGGTAGCTTGTGGAGGTTCGGTTTCCGTTGCTGAAAACGCATCATAGCCATGCAAACGCTGGCGACATGTACTGTTGCAAGGCAGAACCATTTCTGAGGGCTTGGTTTGGCCTGGCTTGGCCTGGCTGACGAACAGAGCAAATGTGGCAGCAGAAAAAGATCCGCACGTACTGTAGTCCTGTGACCCAGAATGTGAAAGTTAATGCATCATAATGCGCAATAACTTGTAACCACACCTGCACAACTGTAGCAAGGAGTTTTTGTCATTTGAATGGTTGTCTTGGACGATGGAGAAAGTCAGGATTTCTCTACATTCAACTTGAACTTCTTGAACTTGAAGTTGGCCAATAATAATAAACAATACAGATTATTCGACTACTATTCGGTGATTATTCAACGAATGCTTATGTAATGAAGTAATCCTAAAGTAATCCTACATGACGTCAGGGTCATTTATGTTGCAGTTGTCACTGGGGGAAGCACCAAGTGACACTGCCAAAAACATTGTAGACACATGCTGATTAAATATAGTCTTTGTTTCCTGTGTTCATGATCGGTAGCATTGCTATCAAACTCATTGTCGTCATTCAATGTTCTTAGTTTGTTGAGGAACACAGGGAACATTATAAATTTGCTTAGCATGTTTTTTCTATGCATGCTTGAGGACAAATACTCTATGAGATCTACATTTAGTTCTTGTGTGTCCAATAGGTACATGGTACATTTCCCCCGGTGTGTAGTCTAAGGTACGATTCCTTTCTTACTGCAAGCATTTGTTACAGTGATGACTCGGATTGGGGTGATCGCTTGTGTGACAATTCTATCTTACATAAAAGCATAAACTCAACTACCATTGTCAGACTTGGACTTGGAGTTGTCATCCAACTTGAACGACGTTGACGTCAAATAATGTTAAACGAGCTCAAATGATAGCATACTATAATGGAGTGACAGGGAGTGAGAGCTCGCGATAGTGGATCACAAGTATAGTGTAATTCAAAAGCTTCAATACCGAGTGGTTCAGACAGCGGTAATCAGGAAGGAAACTAGTGTACAGGTCTGATCGTGAGGTATAGTATGTAGGATGAGAGGGAAATCAGGACATGAAAGGAATAGTGAGAAGGAAACTAGCGTGCGAGTCCGATCATGAGGTATAGTATGAAGAAAGACAGGGAAATCAGACATGAAAGGAAAGAAAAATGGATCTAATCATATTGTGAACCAATGATCCATCCACCATATGTTGTAACATACAAGCCACTGGATTTGGTTATTTAAAAATGGTTGCTAAGTGCCATCTGCAGTTTACCGACAGCATCTCCGACAGTGTTTTGCATCTAATTCCAACATAAAGGAACGCAAATAAGCAGATTGAGAATGAAAGAAATACCTTTCGACCCAAGGCAACGAGTTCCTGGTTCCTCATTTTCAGCGCATCTCTTTCGCTCTTGAGGAGAGCCATCTCCCTCTGAAGCTCGCTTCGCTGGACCACGGTTTTGTCTCTCGCATGTCAATAATCATCCCTCTCAACCTCTAGCGCCATCTGGTGGGCAATAAGTCTATCCCTTTCTTGTTTGAGAACCTGGCAACCCGGGCATTTAATATCTGCATCATTCTACTCAAGGACATTACATTCTAACGATATTCTGAACAATGAATAAACTTACAGAGATAGAGAAATCAGATTTATGTGCAATTGCCCGTGCTGTACTGAATGACATTGTTACATTGGAACAAGAATCATTGGATAGGCCACAACCATGCTAACTCAAGTGTTACTACCAAGGTGAAAGAAAAAAGGGGCAACGAACTAGGGTGTTATCGCTCTCGGTATACCCATCTTCACTGGCAGTATCATCCACGATACTATCATGCAGTAATCCTAAATGGGGGGACTGATATTCGGCAACTTGACTTAACTGTCGTGGGCGTTTGTTTGACTGTACAGGGGAATATGATCAAGCACACTTGCGAATGTCAGGTGTAGGATAGAGTGGTAATGCAGCTCCATCCCGTCCAAAATGCCAATTCGAATTCCGACGCTTTTGTGTGCGATTATGCTGGGTATGTGTATGCATAATAGGAGGATGGAGAAGTAGAGGAGCTGGGGACACGCATCAGATGGATTTTATAACCCTTCACAAGGGACCAAAAACAAAGGAAACTACATGATGAAAGGGATGAGATCACATGACTTCACGTGTATGCAAGGAGTATCATACTGAGACTAATTGATGGAGGAGAGAAGCACAGTATCATGGATAATAGACATTTGTTATGCCAGAAAGTAACCCTAGAGAATGATGCTAACTGAGCTACCCCGTCATCGTTAACTTAATCAAAAAAATCAACGCTTACCATTTCATTAGGCACGTGACATTAGTGGGATCTAAATCTTGCTCACGGTCGCGATCACAATTCATGCATAGATGCCATTTCACCAAGGGTCGCTGATATAACCACGACTGTGAAGTCACAAAAAACAGCTCAGATTTCTCCAAAAGTGGACGAGCAATCTTTCACCCTTTGTCTTTATCGGCTGGATTTCGAACTTGAAGTTCTTAACCACGTGCCGATCCGAACAAAGACTGTCAGTATTTAAACCGTTCTTTCATACCTCTGTCCAAACTCAAACCATCACAAAGCGACATTTCCCACTTGCATTTGAGATCCATTACCTGTCATATAGCTATGAGCTCTGTCGCCTCCATCAAAGAAATAACCGACGACCTTGTCGATCCTGCTTCCTGCATATTGCCAGTGAGTTGCCTTGGGTATTCTGCTCCGTCGCCACTCATTCATCACAACGCATCTAGCAAGTAGATGGAGAAGTCGGATACATCCAGACATTATCCTTTCCGTCCAACAAATGTCGCTCGAAGTTGGTAACCATGGCCGTCGTGCAAGACGGCTACAACAGGATCCCAATTGTCACTACCATTTTCAAAGGCCACCCCCACATCCCTATCAGGAAAACCATCATCACACTAGAGTACTTTGGGGACTCTTTCTCCTTCTTACTGGCATATTGCTTCCACAGACTATTCTTAAGGAACAAAGGTCTCAGAGGAATTAATCGGGACATCGTCTGGTCCGGAGATATGGTGGTTTGCAGGCTGGGGGTGAATCACAGCTATGTTAATTTGAGCGCGGGGCACGAAAGAATGGCCGCGCTACAGGCAGTCTCATGGTGAGTATGAACATAGTCAGAGTTCTCCAGAGGGCTTACAGTGCAATGTGCCTCCAGGTTCCTGAAAGAAATCGCACCCGACCTAGAGACAGCTGAAGAACACAGGATAGAACCTCAATTCCCAGCAGAGGTATATATAGATTGAGGAAACCTTGGTGGGATTTGGACGCCAACTACTTCATATTGATAACACACAATGCCGATCTCTCTCCACATCGATCGCTTAACAGTTCCCATGTAGCGTAGTTATGTTTTTTTATGTCCTTCGTCAAAAGCTATGCCATATGCACTATGCCGTGTTGGTAGCATAAAAAGACATGCGCAAAAGCTTCAGCTGGTAAACACCAAGGTCGGACATCATTTGACAAGTGGGCATAATAAAAGTAGAATTATTCTGCGACGCAGGATAGCATGTGGTGGCAGCATCAGAAGGACGTGCATTGGTAGGCACAGGAAGTAGCTCTGTGACAACATGAGCTACCTGCTTCCGAACAATGCATAGAGAACGAAGGAGGAGCATAGAGATTGGCAGCATCAAAAGACGTGCAGGTGGTGACCCAAATCTAGGCAGAAAGATTACCAATCCTAAACAAGAAATCAGAGAGAAACGCGATACTGCGATGAAGCCTGTAAGAAGAAGGCTTTCGCTTGCTAGTTTGGTGAGATACGATATCAATCGATAGGTGTGGTATGCATATCTTCATGCAGTCTAGGACGGCAGAGAAGATAACATATCCAGAAGATAACCTTCGTCCAGAAAGACCTGCGGAGAGTTCTCTCCTACGGTTTTACTCAACTAAGTTAGGCTTGACTTGGGGGTAATACGATAATGACTCAGACAACTTGAAGAAGTTGAAGAAGTTGGGGCCCACGTTCAACGTTTACTTGTTTATCGTTGTTAAGCACATTATGTAATGTTGTGACTGGTAGCCACAACACAACAACTTCAAGTTCAAGTTGAACTTGAAGCTGTCACTGTCGTTCTTCACAACTCCCTTCAGCTTCAACGTTGAGAATCAGGTTTTCACCCTGAGAACCACAGGAGAGATCTCTCCGCAGGTTATTTAGGAAGAAACTTGGCTTCAAATGTTCACATGTATCCTTCTCGATGAACATCATAAGTTCAAGTTCATTCCCACTGGTATCAACAGCTAATGAACCCACGGTTGTCTAGTAATGTATTCTGTATGCCTCGCAGGGTGTCTCATGCTAAATGAATGAGGCTTGATTTCAATTGCATGTCTCAGGATGCTGCCATACTCCCTCTCGCTAGTCTTCCGCAAGTTCTTGCATGGCTTATACCTTGCAGGGTGTTTTATGCTAAATGAATGAGGCTCGATTTCACTTGCACGTCTCAGGATGTTGCCAAACTCCCTTTCACTAGTCTTGCATAAGCTCTCGCACTCGCAAATCTCAGCTCCCCTTCTCATGTCAGATGAGCGAGTCTTTCCTTCTGAACACATGGTTGTCTAGTGATGCCATCCATATGGTGTTTCATGCTAAATGAACGAGGCTTGATTTCACTTGCGTGTCTCAGGATGCTGCCAAATCCCCTTTCGCTAGTCTTGTGCAAGCCTTTGCAAGGTTCAACTTCTCTTCCCATGTCAGATGAACGAGCCTTGTCTACTGAACACATGGTCGTCTAGTGATGCCCTCTATATGCCTCGCACTTTGTTTTATGCTGAACAAATGAGGCTCGATTTCACTTGCGCATCTCAGGATGCTGCCAAACTCCCTTTCGCTGGTCTTGCGCAAGCCTTTGCAAGGCTCAACTTCTCTTCCCATGTCAGATGAACGAGCTGAGCCTCTGTTTGGGTATATATGCTTGTCGCCCATCTAACTTTGCAGCCTGGTCATTTTGTTGTGTGGACTATTTGGATCAAGATATATTCACTGCTCGCGCTTCTTCGCCTGCC